>JAUTBV010149030.1:0-25643 GCA_032361325.1 Lepetodrilus fucensis | reverse complement strand
GTGGTTTATTAGGTAAGTGTTTTACAAAGAAATTTGTAATTATATCGATGTACATTCTTTTCTGTCTATATATTGAAAAAGAAAACCCACATAGTTGAGGACAGTTTAAGTGGCTATAGTATACGTATGTTGTCGCCAAGAATCCCAAATCGTTCAATGCAGTGTTCACTATATACAAAAGCTTGTCTAGTTACACAAGGAGAAATAAGTAACTGGAGATTTGATCTGCTAGTAACCTGTATGATTGGATTTGTCGCACTGTCTGCCAACAATCAAAGAGTATCGTCAGGAAAATATGTCGATTTCATCAAAACAGATGTCAATCACGCGGACAGTTGTTGTAAATAACTACTACGGTGTCCGTCACTCTGATTTGACATGCCAGGGTGTGGGTATTGGAAGCATATCGTGGAAATCACAGGGTAATTACGCGGACGGGCACTAATCAAGTCGTGCAGGTGATAATCTGCGCTACCTGCGTGATTACCTGTGTACGGAGACGCTGGCCTAGGCGTGCTAATTGACTCGCTGTGTCTTATGTCACTCTCACGAGGTGTCCATGTCGCGGCTACGTTACTGGTATATAGCCATCGAATAGAAAGTTCCCATATACATTATTATCTCTGTTGCTGATTTGTTTTTGTTCTGAAAAATATATTCTACTATGCGAGTTCGTATGCAACATCCAAACGACAAGGAGTGACTATTGAACAATGAATGATTGTGTTATTAATTATATGACTATATAAAGTTTGGCAGGAAATGCATTGACACCCCTATTTCGTAGATTATCTTGGTAAATACTTCATGTAATGAAAAACAAAACAAAAACTCCATTTTCTCATTTCATTTGATCTAACCAAAATATTTTTTTTAAATATATTGCACCAGTAATACAAAATCTGTTTATATAACGATCACCAAATATGTTGACTAAGTATTATTTTATGCATAGGGACGACGTTCGACAGAATGAACGGGTAAAAAGGCTCGATTTGCACGTGCTGATGCTCTTCTTCACATACCCACACGTGCACATTTTGCCTATTTGCCTGTTATTTCTTTCGAACGTCGCCCCTCTGCACAAAATAATACTTACTCAAAATATTAGGTAATCGTTATATAAACAGATTTTTTATTACTGGTGCAATATTTATATATTTTTTAAATTTTGGTTAGGTCAAATGAAATAAGAAAATGGAATTTTTGTTTGTTTTTCATTCCATGAAGTGTTTACCCAAATAATCTATGAAATAGGGGTGTCAATGTATTTCATGCCAAACTATAATATAACTTTAAAATATATGGTTGTCAGTATAGTATTAGACCGATATGTTGTTATTGCTCAAGTGATAAATCTAAATTGATGTTTATGTCATTGCAAATCTTAAAACAGATAAAAAATAATCAAATACTAAATTAGTTGAGCGTTAAATCATTGGTAGCCTACGCCAAGTGTAAGTCGGCTAATACTTTAAAATTTGTCGAAAACGTCCAATGTCTATAATATAACTATAATATTACTACTGATATATCTCCCTCCTTTGTTAGTGACCATCTCTTTCTTTACAACCCAAATATATAGTCTATCATTCCGTTATTCTTTATTGATTAACACACACACACACGAATATGTTTGAAAATAAGAGCACATAATTCGTTATCTATTAGAAACCGCATTTTTTTGTTTTAAATAAATAATAAACAGACAAGCATTATATTATCTACAGTGTTTCAAGCGCCAATATATCTGGACGGCAATACATTGTATAAAGCCCTTTAGATGTATGTATCCAGGGCATATGACACTTTCAATCAAATATTCATATATATAGTGGCGGATCCAGAGGGGTTGGAATCCCCCCCTCCCCTCCCCCGCCCCTGTATATATGAAATAATATAACGGGTAAGATAGTTTCTTTTTAAATATTGACTGTGCTACCAGGATTATTTTGATTAAAACTATTAAACAATTTACGTTTTAGTCACTTTTGGACGTTTTACTGTTTGGATGTTTCATCCATAATCCAAGACTATCGTTGCGCACCTCATACTTATTTTGTAAGACTCAAATTGGAATGATTTTTTAAAATTGTGTCAGTTGTGTATATATGAAAAATCGTTGCCCGTTGCCAAGCATCACAGGTGTATTCCCGTGAGTAGCCTACACCTGGTAGAGATAGTATACTACCAACTGACTACTGGTGTTAAATGTAGGTGGTAGAGATAGTACACTACTGGTGTCAATATGCACTGAAGTACTGGAGAAGTACTACAATCAAAGAGAAAAATACACTGACGGCCAACACGTTTATATCATTTGATTATCCTCTCCCTCTCCCTTATCAGGTCTTTATCACTTTCCCAGTGATAAAAACAGCAAATTATTTATATTATATGCCTCTATCTGCTGCAATCTTACTTGGAGTTTTTCTCCCTAATTGAAATCTGTTTGCATGACAATGCCAGGTGTCTAAATAACCGCTCAATATGCAAATGAAGATCAAATCTGCAAATGTTCATACTATAGTAACCATGTATATATGCAATCCGTTTCAGTTAAAAGTCATATCGTCAATGTGATTAGGTTATTTGGATTGGTCGTATGACAATGTTCTATGTTTCATGATTAACAATGCTTGGTTAAACCAGAAACGGTAAGCAACTGTACGTAGATAAGCATACTGAAAATATTACTTTCAGATAATATTTATTTAGATTCAAATTGTATATAGTTATGTTCTGATTGTCCGTATATAGAGCAGCGGCGTCGCCCTCAGTGTGATGGAAATTCATCAATTTCAGTTACATTAAGCAATTTATCAAAAAAGAATATGGGCTGTGCTACATTATGTAATTGGTTACCGCGTTATTGATGATTTATTATAGTTTACTGTGAATGAACAGCAACAGAAGACTGATGCTACTACGCTTAATTATTACCTACAAATGTCTATGAATGGATTACGATTCAGTTACGATGCCTAAGAATGTACTACGAATGTATTACGAATTAACTAAGATTTTTTGGAATCGGAAGTTCGTGGCCAAAATTTTGAACAGCTCAAAACTTTTACCACGAATTCCCGATCGCTCAAGAATTGCAATAACTGCATTACGAATAAATACGAATCAGTTAAGAACTTCACGAACTGATTACGATTCAATTACGAATCCTAAAATATGTGTGGAATAGTAGCATAAGTAGATAGTAGACCTTTAGTGAAATCAACGTTGATTTCACATAGAAGTCATATTAAAATAGACGATGAATTATTAATTATTGTAAACTAATTATTATTGTAAAATCAGGTATATTACACATTCAACAGCAAGCAATATATGTTAGTAAGATTAGCAAATAAGACAAATCAAACAAGACTATTATAAACATAACTGCATTATTATAAACTATTAAATAATACAACAGTTGGAATTGTTGAATATATGAATTAAGTATACGCTAATGTGCACTCGTTCTATTTCACTGAAATCTGTTGGGTACTATAGTATGTGTTGACTATACGTTTAGCATTGAATCAACATACTATAATAATTGTATTTACCTGTCTCCTCGGCCTAATCAAACCTTGCTTGTTTCATTACTATCTGTACAGTATACAGTATATATGGATGTGGAGTTTTTGCTACTGTATCACAAGCGTGACACTCTAATAAACATCCAATCACTGCAACCGGACTACGACGGTAGCAACATCATAATATATATTTACAATAATATTATTTTTAAGTTGAGAGTAAAAATAATAGCAGCACGCATTCGCATCAGCTTGTGTAGGTGCGTGTCATCTGTGTGTATGTGATTGATATAAGGAGATGAAAGCTGTCCGCACCACGATCACAAAGATACCGCTAGTCCAATTTCAGAGTAATCAGCTCCGCCTCGAAATTAACGCTGAACAATTTGAAGCTCATCAACGTAGACAAACTCGCGACGCCCATCCCCTCCCCCTCCTCAAGTCCCCGGACAGTTACTCAAACTATCCGCCCCCTACCCCCCAATTCTTGTAACAATATTCAATAATCAATGATCACGGCGGAAACATGTATAGACAGTTGTAAATGTTATTGCTGCTTCCATATTCGGCGCTGTGTGTGATGCTGTTCCTATTAGACGAGACGCGCTATCAAGGGTTGGTTTCATAGCCACAGATACAATGGTAATAAACTGAGATTTCAAGGACAGATTGGTCATGTTTAATTTTATGCGCGTGCCGTCATAAAAGCTGTTGTCCCCTTTGAACATAAATTAACTGTTAAATGCTTACTTTCTATGTACAACTGTACAAGTAATCGATTGATTGGTCTCTTAATTTAACTTTTAATATCGACTTTGCTTTTATTTTATCATTTTACTTAATATATAAAAATAAAAAAATTACATGTGAGGGTATTGTAGTCGATTATTAATACACGTTTTACTTTTACCAACGCATTTAGCTGTTTTTTACCGTGTGTATATTTTCAGCTAACATAATAAAGAGTTGCTAGAACACTGATTCTCCCACAGCGACATTTTAACACCAACTATATAAAAAGCTATTACTCGCTCGTTTTAGAGATCGTATTTTCACCTTGGAAATATTGTTTTTACTGCGCATTGAAATAAAGTGTATAAGTCTCTGCGTGGCGTCCACCTGCTGCGGTCTGCTCAATAGTCACATAGGTCCCAGAGGAACGACGAGGCCCAGCACGTCACCGCGACTCGCACACACGTAGATACAATGTCAATGGTAAGCAGTAGAAAATACATTTTAGTAAAACAGCTTTTGTGTTAAAAAATGTTCAAGTTGAGCCTATCACCTCCGGCCGTTCGTTCTCTTTTATCCCAACTCCGCTGGATTCGTAACTTTTAATCTTGTTCTTGAGTAACTCTTTAACTCCCATGAGAAGTTCATTTTCTATGAAGCTCCGCCCCTGTGGGGTTAAACCGATTTCCCCCAAACACCCGCGGAGATGCGATTTCTAAGATCACATCGTGGTGTGAACGCACTCTTCTGCACAAAAGGATGTTTAAACAGTAGTTAGATAATTGGGTTGTGTTGATCGTTATTAGCCAGACGATGGTCCGCGCCTAATGCTAAGTTAGGACAATTTATAAATGGTGACGAATTAAGAAAGAACTAAAAGAGTTTATTAGACAGACATATGAATTTACAATATGACAGAAACTTATGTAAAAATAATAAATAAACACATTTTAACATAATAACATAATAATAACACATTTTAACATAATAACATAATAATAACACATTTTAACATAACAACATAATAATAACATATTTTGATATAGAATAACTTTGTTGGGTGCATCATGTGTGACAGTATGTTTAAGATAATTTTATAATAATGCTAACATCAAACATAAAATCATCACAAGCCTGTAACGACATCTCTGCGTCGTACTTATTGTATGTTAGACTATTTACGAAATAATTTTGTAACTGTAATAGATACAGTCGAAGTGAATATCGCGAATCGATGGTTTCTAAACAACGTAGTCTATATGTTATATAATTTATTGTGCATCATATTCATAAACAACACAGGATGTTATGTCCTGCTTGTATACCTCCTACTCAACACGGACAAGCTGACCTACGTGAAATATTCCAAAGTGGAACTGAACGTAGCAACACATTCCTTTCATAACTAATATATTCGGGAATATATATTGAATATTCCTTGAATTAAAATGTTTACTAGAGAAAGTAAATCTAAATTTCACTTGAATCTATTTTACTTTAAAATATAATTTATTTTTAATTTATATACTTAGTACAACATGTCTCTTGGTGTATTTTGTATTAAAATACGGTTTATTTTGTAATAATGAATGATGAATATTATTTAATGAGCATCGCAAACCGTAATATTAATGCAAGATGGTAACGGTTGTATTGCAAGTCGCGCCGTATGGTACATACAGACCGATACAATGTACCACATGCGTCAAATATATCCATTTATTCTATTCATTATTTAATAAATTAAATAATGTAATCAAGAGCATTACCAGAAACAGGGGAAAAGAAGAAGAAAACTACCTACATATTCACTGAATATCTGCCTATACCTCTGTACCTAGAGGCTGGCCTCGGTCTGTGTGAAATATGTCAAAGTATAATATGCATGACGAAATTAGTCTTCGCAAAAAGAATGCACTAAAAGATGAAGTGAGAATTGTGCAAGAAACCTAAAATAGGCCGCTTCAGCAATGATTTGGAATATGATCACTTGAACCGAGGAAATTAATCAAAAGCGAATCAAAGTAGAAAAAAAGCATCACCTTGTGTGTAGTTCATCCGATATCGCCACCCACATCGACGGTTTTAAATTTTACAACATTCTCGCGAAATCTAATATCATTGTTGTATCTGTCATGTTCTATAGACTGTGTGTTCTTATATTCCACTAAACACGCGACAGTACAGCATGGAACAGAACACCTATGTATCTCGTAGTCTCTCGTCTTGTAACAGTTAACTGACTTGAGGAAATACTGTCTGGGTTTATACTGTCTCTAAATCTTCATGCTTCTACTTTATGACTTTGGATGATAGACGAGAAGCGAGTTTTAAGGGGATTCTATACCGTGTTTATTTTGACCATGTATTTGGCAACATTTCACTCAGCTTTGATATTAGGAACTAGGTTGCCGTCATGAGATGAACATAAAATACGATATGCTTTGATATTGTTAATTGATTTTTTTTTAAGATAGTTGTTATTTTTCCTTTGAAATACAAAACGTATCCAGGATTAGTCATTTCTATAAACTACAGATCAGAGGGCAGTGAGACCGGAATACACAAGTCAGTCTCGAAAGTGCATTCATGTGAATGATTATATGATTATTATCCCAAATGCATAAATTATATGCCTGACATACTTCCGGTGCTTGTGTTTCAATATATAAACTCTGTATAATACTTTTAGTTATTATGGTTTAAATCCTTTTTTTTTCATTAAAAAAACCTAAATATGAATAAGGATAATTGGTAATCAAGCAGAAAAGCTTGAATTATTTCGCTCCTCGATAAAGGATACAGTTATGTAATACATTATACATTTTGTAATAATTATATACGGCGACCACGATATTTGAGAAACACAGTTAAGATTCCGTCCATATAATTATTTGAGATTACTAAAAGAACAAAGTGACAGTGATTTCTAACTGATGATGACATTTCACTGACACCAATTGTCTACATATTTCCAGACAAGCGATTGTGGTAGATTTCTGTCAAATACTTGATTTCATTGATATAGTCACTGACGTCTGTACTGCTAATAAACTGCTCGCTTTATTGAGCGCGACTGATCAACAACACAACAAATTTACTCCCACTCGACTTAAGCACCCGACTGTAGTTAATATACAAAACAATTTCACATCATTTTCTTTTAATTAAACCCACAAACCAGACATAGGGGTCTGTAGCCACGCTGCAACACGGTTCCTTTGAAACATTGTGACAAATGTCTTCTAGAACAAAAGAAAAGCGATCCCTGAATTAGGATTATCGTTGTTTCTGTCGGGAAGTTCGATTCATCCGGGCTATTGTTCCGTCGGCCGGTTTCCACCGATGTTTCGCCTCCCCAAGTATCGGCGCCTGTCTGTCGTGAAAAGGCGTGGCTTACTAGCACGAGCGACCGTCACAATGATATTGTGGGCGGGGTTAACACTACGCATGCAAACAAAATGCTTTGCTGTCGAAACTGGCAGTAGAATTGGTTTGTTACGTTCAACTACAAGCACATGATATTGCCAGAACTTCTACAGTGTGTTGTTTGGACAGTTTTGGATACATACTGTGCTTACTAACTTCGATACAGTGACATTTTGTACCTACAACATGGATCTTTTGTGTCAACTTCCACACAACCCTTGTGTAAGTATTTATCGTGTACGTACAACGTTTATTTTTCTTTTCACATAGATATTACCCTAGTCTGGTGTACATTGAATATTGCCCTTCATTAGCATTAATAATAATATGAATATTTGTATACCGCCAAATTAATATCATTTGGAGTAATAGCATATTTAAATACATATATGTATGCTTGTTACCACAGAATTAAAGAGGATGGGATCATTTGGTAATATAATATTCCAAGATTAAGCAAACCTAAACTATTAATTACAGATTTGTGGTATTCGTATCAATACGCAGTTATATTGTAAGCATATCATTTATAGAATCAATGATCATACCTTCTAATACCTGTTAGTATCTAAGCCACGCCTTCAATTTCAGTTCTTACCTGTTTCAAGCGGCATAACTCATTTTTACATGTTCACTGGCTCATTAAATTTTGATTGACAGCTCTAATTTATCCTGTAATTAAAACACTATACAACACATTAATTTATATTTAATAATTACTAGATTTAATAGTATTCATCAAATTTTAGATGACCGGACTTGCTGTAATAATAGATAGATAGACAGATAGATTTTATTTCCTCCAAATATATTCGGAGAGTAGTATGGAATACATGACAGAGAGAGAGAGAGAAATTGTTTATTAAATTGTTTATTAAAAATACAAGGTTACATTACAACATAATACAATATGCAATTGTTATAATACAATATGCAATTGTTATATAACATTGGTGAAATTTACAAGTGTAGTATAAACTGTAGGTTCCATGTTTGTTGCTATAACATATATACACTTTATATATGGCATCTCATCGAGTTTTCTACTGAAAATGCGGAATACTAGTATTCATTTGGTATAAGTTTTCCCATTTTTCATTTCAAATATCTGCTTTTTCTAGTGTGGGTGTGTATGTATTTATTGTAGGCCTATGCAAAACAAATTTAAGATATATAACTGAATACTTTACAAAATTAATTAGATAAATAGTAATATAACCAAAGCTTGAACGTCATCTAGAAATAACAAATCTGTCCGACGGTAGGCCTCGTGTCTCATGTTTGTACACACACACCAATTAACCAAGAAGCGCAGTAGTCTTTGCTCCCTTGTCGCTTGATCGACGTCGTACAGAGCATTGGAGTCGTTCTAAATTTTAGATTAGGATACAAACAAATATAGCCTAAGCTCATCAGCACTGACGTGAAAGGAGCAGAGAGCCAGGCATATAAAAAGGTGCGGCCATCTATATCTTGTATGTATATCCGCTCACTTAGAAGGCATGACTTTGGCATCATAATGGCACCGTTAGCCGTGGCGGTTATGTTTGAATTTACACCAGTGTTCTGTAAGTTTGCGGTTTCTTTTAATTTTAGCTAGCAAGACTAAATGTTAACCCTGATTTACAATACTTGTATCATTTATTTCACAACTAATTTATTTAAATTATAGTGTTGTAAGTATACATATTATAGATACTCGGAATGAACGGGCTCACAATAATGAGCTACCATGCATTCCGCTGTGCTAAATTTTGTTTTCAGGAATAGGACTAGATTGGAAATATTTGGTAGAACAATTATTGGAATGTATTGATATTATTTTCAGAAATACCCCACTTCCTCCGCCAACATGTACGATGATGATCTGATTACACAACGTGCACGTGCGTTCCCTCTGTCCCACGGGCTGATGCCCACACCCCAGGCGTCATTCTTCGGCTTCCCTATGCACCCGGCACACGACTCACTCATGGCGGGTAAGTGTCATTATACATAACGTGTCATTATTATGTATGTGCATGAATTTGTCATAGGTGTTTCTATACCCGCCTCCTTACAACACTTTTTTTAGTAGCATACGATTGCATGCTCAACTCAAAAGTTTTGTTCACAAATCTCCATATACAATTTGAGCACGAGTATGAAATCATACCCCCGGGAAATGCATAGTTTACCCCGCAGCATCACCACCCAATGTAATCTATCCTGCATACCGGGGGTATGTCATGCTAGAAACTATAAAAGAAAATGTAGCTGGTCAATTGCGCAAAATAAAAAGTTGAACCTTTGCAGGTACCATGCAGATCAAAGGTAGAATGGAAGTTTGCAAAACAATAATCTTGTGGGTTCTCTATATAACTGAGTTACATACTCATGTATCTGGTTCTCAAGTGTCATAACTTTGTTTATGTTGGAAAATATCACACTTATGGGTAAATCATTATTGCCGCGAATAATAATAATAATAATAATAATAGATATTATTATTATTAATTATTATTATTATTATTATTATGTATTATTATTATTATTATTATTATTATTATTATTATTATTATTATTATTATTATTATTATTATTATAGTATGTGCTCAGTGGCGCTATGTTTGGGGAAACTGACGATTTGGATATAAGTAATAAAGCAATGTATTACGTGAAATATAGTTATTCTGATCTAAACATCATGTGCAACTAATTTGGACAAGAATCGCGGCTGCGTTTAAGCAATTGTCCGTATCTTATTTGCATTATTTTTTATTGTGACGAGCAATACAACAGTAGCACGTTTCTTGTATCAGTTTCAACAGTGTTCATTTCAAAGTTTATATTAGCGCAAGAAGATACAAAAATAAAATTCCGCATTTAATATGGATTTCAATGAACTACGTAAGTGATATGTGTAAGTGCACAAAGTAGAGTGGTGGCTGTGCAGTGACATCTGGTCTCAGTCGTCAATCTTACTATTTCCACCTGGTCGTTAATTTCAATTTCCCCTTGATATGGCCACATCCTATACACGACAGAAGTTTAACATTGGTAGAGTGCCACTGGATCCAACCTCTGTCCAGTTATTAATTATGCAAACAGATCGCCGTTATAGTGTATTCCATTGTAGCACATTAATGTAACATTTGCTTTGTAGAGATTTTTAAATAAATAAAATAACTGTAAAACGCCTATATTCATGTTCCTCCTTAAATTTTAAAGTTTCTTATTTCACGTTATTGTTTTAATACCACCAACACCGCATAGCAAAAACATCATGAATGCTGCACATTAGAATCTAATCTAATGGATTTGTTGATAATATTTAAAATTAAAATATTCTTCACGGATTTTCGCATTATTATTATTAATACAAGTATATGTATCGTTGTTAAATGCTGTAAAATACACGTTAAGCAAAATTGCTCATAATCTACCGCATCAATGTCCAAGCTTGAGCATGACATCTTACACAAAGTTTCGTAATCTCGGAATGTAGGAAGACAAGTGACAAAACACGAATAGTTTTGCTAATATGTATGGCATCGGTGGGTAGATATTCATGCTCATTCCCTACCCTGACGTTTAATTTTCTTACCCCCCTGTAGGTCAGGGCCAGCAGTTTGGTGCCTACCCCCACCTGTCTACGCCCGACCCTAAGAGGATGTTGGGATCCGGGATGGGCCAAGGAGAGTCTATGGATAAGAACATCAAGATAAGTCTGGAAAACTCCGATCTCTGGACCAAGTTTCACAACATAGGAACAGAGATGATCATCACAAAAACTGGAAGGTAAGGAATATTGGACATTTCTTGTTTTCGCCTTATTTCTTCTGCTGCGTCGTATATATCCACACATTCTATTTTCATAAATACACTGAACGACACTATTTATTATCATTAATAATAATAACAATAATCATAATAATGAATTGTTTTCATTACTAATAATAACGATAGTAATAGGCTACTACTAACACTGATGTCCCATACTCATGAAAATAGTGAATTGAGAATTTGAGTCAATCATGGGAGTTTTATAAAAGACTATTGCTATGTTCTTGCTAACGTTATCGCACACACAAATGGAATTTTAATTGTATATTTATATTTGTTATTGTATTATAATTTAACTTTTCCAATTACGATGAATATTTCATGTGAACAGGGAAAATACACCAACGAATATTTTCAATAAATTATCATCCAGTAACTTGTATCTGCATTTCTCATAATCAGAATATGTATTATATTTAAATCTACCCCATCAGGCCATGTCTTACGTATTATATTCTGACAGCAAATGCAAATAATATGCTATAACACATAATTCACACCAAGTTGAAATCAAGCTCATTCTTTTCTTGTTCATTGAAGAGCGGGTTTTTTCAAAGGCAATTGACTTCAATTTACTTTTTTTTTTATAGCATTTTAATTTGTTTTACAAGAAATAGTTCGACCGTATAAAAACAACAAAATATTTCATCTTTTATTGTTCATTGGAAGTACATGTAATAGTATTTCTTAAAACTACTTCGCCATTAGTAATATTAAAACGAGTTTAAATTGTAACACCTTCCTAGTCAATATTGGCTTATATTTTGAGACACTGTTAAGAACATAATTATGTTAAACATAAAAATGCAGTAAAGAGCATAATTATAATACAAAGATATACATGACATCCCCCAGATTACCTGTCTATAAACCAATCAAATGCATCCATCCACTTTTGTATACATATGAAATAAAACCATTCGCATTTGTGCTCAGTTTTCTCGTGTATGTGTATATCCATTCATTCTATACTAATGATTAGCTTTAAGCAGGTGGGTTCGTGTACCCGAAATAAAACCGCGCTTTTAACCTCATTCAATTAAATCTTCGCAAGCCTCTAAGCATTTAGGTAAATAAACGAAGTTGTATTCGCGAAGTAAGTGATCCGAAACATTGTATAATGGTTGCGTTAATCGTCAATGAATACGTGTTGAAACGTGGAATTGATGTTCTAGACGCGCGGTCTAGCGAGACGTATAGATGTCAGTAGACGGCTATTGTCACCCCCACCAGGGTTATACCTACAACACGCGCTCGTCTAGGTACTTACGTCCACAGTGCAAACTTGATCGGGATAATATTTATATACACGCTTGCACTGTTATACCCAGAACTACTTTGAATCAAATCCGATGAAATAAACTACGGCTCTTGTGGAATATAGTAAAACAAATACTGCAACATGTTAGATCCGGGGTCACAGGTGAGAGGTATGTTTGACGCAACAGATGTCTTCTGAATCTAAAACAATATGGAAAATAAATATATACATTGAAAGCACGGACATGTGTTTAGGAAACAGGTGCCATAGCTGTGAACTTGTCGAGATCATTATTGGTTAAATTACAAAACCCGGACTTACCCAAACAATCGGTATTCTTCATCGTTCAACTTCCTTGTCCATTGTTGGCAATAAATCTTATGGAAAACCACTTTTCATTAAAAAAAGATGAAATCATTATAATATCCTGATTCCCGACAAGTATATGTACTTTTGCAGTCTACGTGTTTGATTACGAGGCAACATCTGTATGAGAAAATGGCTTCATATGACTTTAAAATATGATTGTATATTATATAATCTTTTTAATCTTAGTTGTCACATTTCCAACCAACACATTTCAAAATATAATGCGATGCTGCCTGCACATACCCGGTGTATTGTACACAACATCTCTATTATTCTCTTGTATGTTACATTACACAGCCTATTATAATGCAGGATAGCTTGTTATTGTAATAGAGCTATAACCGACCACAACATGGGCCGCTGAACAGCTCTTATAAATGCACCGCTACACTCTTCACCCGCTGACAAACTCATTAAATGGATCCTGCTTCACAAGCTGTTGCATCTCAGTTGTGTCTGATTCCGCCAACCTCACTTATGATGGAGATTCCACGTATAAACAGATCTATGTGTTATTTTCAATATGGTCCATTAATCACCATAGTATGCTAATTTCACTGTTAATTAATTAAATAATAACCATGTTTATAATCAGCTGATATTACATATTTTCATTATGCAAATAGGATATTTTAAACAATTTTAATTTATCGTTTACCTGATTATACACCATATCTTTTACATACAGTTTTCGGACTATAGATTATTTTTATTATTTGGACAGTTATTATTATTATTATCTCTAATAAATCATATTTTTAACGTTCGCAATATATTTAGTCAGTTATGTTTTTGCCTATTTGATTAAATATTCACGATTAAATGTTACTCTCCGTGGTTTCACCACATTATGTTTTTAAATATTATAAATTGTGCATGTGGTATACATCATATGTATCTGAGCTATCGATCACAAACGACAGATACGCAATAAGCTTGAAATTATTATTGTTTATATTAATACAAACTGTTTGATTGGTGTTACATGAAACTTCACACACCGTTTGAAACCATTTAACAGACCACTACAATATAACAATATTGAAATGTGCTTTATTGAATAATGTTCAGCGATACGTTAGCTGTTGTATGTGCGACAGATATCGGACTTCTATTTGTTGAACATTACATATTATTATCATGGGTCTCTTTGTCACGAACAATATAAATATTTGTAAAACACAAATATATCAGTACGTTTTTGGACTAGCATTTTGAATTCTTTCATTGAAAACAACCTCAGTTTCATCATCTTCACAAGTACTATTGTAAATATGATGAACTTTAGAATTAGTCAAACAAACGTACGTATGTATTATTATTATTATTTGTATTACGGCTATGTTTACGGATTTTTCTGTGATAATTGTAGCTCAGGCGGTCGATATAAATTGATATTTTGACCAGCCAATCGGTCGGGTCCAATATGTTGTCAGTGCTGTCAACGCATGATCTTGCCACTTTAAAATGTGTAAGCGTTGTCGCATTTGCAACACATGATAGAAAGCATATGAAGAGCTAATAAACATTATACAAAATATTATAGCAGTGCATTGTCCAACGCAGATAGTGATAGTAGGCTATTTTGATACTTATATATTTCATTACGCAGTATGAACATATAAAAATGTAGGCCTACTTCATGTACCAGTAAAAACCTAACCCTAAACCATATTTAAATGTGACATGCTTAGTTATCTCGTATTTCTATACACAGACGGATGTTCCCGACAATCAAGGTATCCCTGGAAGGACTGGATCCTCACGCCAAGTACATATTGCTGGTGGATATCGTCCCGGTTGACGATTGTCGCTACAAGTACCACAATTCGGAATGGGTCGTAACCGGAAAGGCCGAACCGCACATGCCCGGAAGACTGTACATCCACCCAGACTCTCCAGCTTCCGGTTCTCACTGGACCAAGCAACCCGTCACCTTCCACAAACTGAAACTCACAAACAACAATCTCGATCAGAACGGACACGTGAGTGCACCAGTCAGTCGCCACTTTTCAATCATATTTCCTTCCGCTGTTTTCTTGTCTTATGCATTCGGTTAGACCGAGCGACATCTTCAGATATATGCGTTGTTGAACGGTTTCAATAGTATGCCCAAAGAATTAGTGGCGATACGGAAATAGCGAAGTCTCGAATTATTGTTATCAACTTTTATGAATAGATATAAACACATCAGTGTTATGTTGAAGTATTGTACATAGGCCTACAATAGACAATTCGAGTGAACTCTATCAGAAATGATGTAGAATTATATTTATTAAATTTCAAATAAACAGCAGTTTGGTTGATGGGGGCAGCTCTTGACCGTGTCGTTATATAATGGAAACCCGATACGAGTGTATATCTCATTTATAGATGTCGCAAAGTTGTTCCGATTGTATTTCTGTTGTGTTCACTTTTGAACATTTATAACGTTTTTTATCATTGTTGTTTGTAGTATTTCTGTTTTCCTTTATCAGTTTTATATTTGAATATTGAATATGTCATACTAGTAAATGATTTAATCTTTTTTTTAAATTGGGGTTTATAACCGCTTTCAAGATTCTTTCCTATCACGGCTTGTTAGATTAGTAAAAACAAAACCCAACAGAGCAATGTACTGGTTGTGCTATTTAGAGTCGTGTTTTAATCATGTTACGAATGATCGATATTTTAATGCCCTATAGTCGTCTACAAGGAGTATTTAGAAACAAAACGTTTTCGTTTACAGACATAACGTAGCTCGACTATTAATAGTTATATTAGCTCATACAATGACGTATTATTCACAATGTATTAATACAAATGTATATAGAGGATTTCATCTAAATGGTCATATCATATAATACAGAATGTATTAAACGTAGGCAAAATTGATATTATGTCAACAAGTTTAATAAATGCAGTAATATACGAACACGAATGTGAGATTATATTTATCACATACTGTTCCAACTATTGTAATATTGATGTTCAATCCCAAACACTATATAGGCAACATGGGAACTGGTTAAAGCACGCAGACAAAATATAGTTCCAAATAAATGTGTTTGTAAAATTATTTGAAGAAATCTTTTAACTTCATACTCGACAAATTAAGTTCCAAGAAAAAGTTCTGAAAGAGGTAAAAAATACTTTGATAGCGCGTACCAATGCAATTATTAAAATCCATTGTGTTAAATTGAACCAGTGAAAATGTTTATATTTATAGCATGGGTTTATTGCACTCCCAAACTCTTATGTTATGTGAAATATTACCTCACGTTGTGGAGTGTGTAGAACATTATGTCACATACATATATGCCATATTTATGGTGAATGGTACTTTGTAGATGTTGTGTTTCCCCTAAATGTAATGTTAGCTCTAACACACTGCTGGCATCAACACCCTGCATACAGAAGAGGGTCTTACGCCAAACCTTGTAAAACTAAATATCAACAAGACATATACATGTACTGAGCGCGTCTAACAAATGGCAACAAGACATGTATGTACCAACACTCCTATGATTTATACAACACAACAGATGTCGTTTCTCGACAAAATAAAAAAAGATCTTGTTAAAAATTTATTCCACCCAAGAGTGGATTCCATAGCTTCTCGCGTGGTTAGCTGGTCCTCAGCTCGTGGTGTTTATTCATCGGCCAGGGTTTTGTGTCTCACTGGGCCTATCCTTAACTGCACGGGCCTAGTCTCCAAACTCCTTGTGTGAAAAATCACGTTAAATATCGTAAGAAATAGCGCTCGGATAATTACTGTATCTCGTGTTTGAGGTCCCTGTATGCTAACACAAACGAGCTTGCCAAGATTTTGCACGAAATCTTTTCTCTTGTCGCTTGAGGCAGTCTAAACAGGAATGAAATGACTGATTTGCTCCACCATACCTAATGAAGATACGTAGAATTCGTATTCACGTTTCTCCCATGGGAACTATAGGCCTACCAAGAAAAATGCTTCCTACATCTGCCAGAGATAGTCGTCTATGTTTACAGATCTAGAACAGTCTTGTATTGTATTTCCAAATAAATCTAGATATAAGCAAACTATTGATATGTATTATTATTAATATTATTAATACATGAACTAATATTCTCTATCAAAGGTATCTTATTACTCAACATTTCATCAGTATAATGCTGACATCATTACAGCATATACAGCGTATACAGCAAGAACGTGCAAACTTGTACGATGAACAGGCCAATAACGAGTCGACTGTCTGCTACTAGATATTAAGTTACTATTGAACATACAGTCAAATCAAGTGTTCAATCTTACAGTTAATAAAGCTTCATTGCTACACAATTCCAGAATAGAAAATAATAGCTTCCTTTATGCTAGGCTCTATTATTCAAACATTAAGAAGCGCGTGCGAGTGTCCCCCCACTCGCCAACAGTCGGCAATGTTTTGCCTTTGTAATGAAGCGAAGAAACATCAACCTTGCAAAGGCGACGTTTGAAATTGATAGGTTTCCCGTGGGGTAGTTCCTAGTCCCCTGAGGGTAAGAGCTCGCATGGGGAGGACTAGTGAATAAGGGAAGAGAATGGAACCTCTAAAATGGTAGTCATTTACCCCGCTAGGCCGACTCACTTTCAATTAAACAATTTAGCCATCGTGTAATTATGGCTGGTCTGTTTTTCAAGTCCACTCAATTAGAAAACTCGGGAGGTTTAATAAAACCAGGGAAGCTATCTTTAGACGAGTTTTGCTTGTTTTAAAACGTACGCGTTCTGCGCATGTCAGTTAAAATTAAGCATATTGAAATGTCAGTTAAAATTAAGCATATTAAACTATCGTGTAAATTCGATGAACATATCGTATTAGACATACAGAAGTAAATTATACATAGGGTGCACAAAGTAAGTCTTAAAAAATTGGTTATATATTAATTAAATTAGAATTTTTCCAAGCGTATGATTGTCATGAATCAGTCTCATCTACAATCTTCTCAGATCATAATAAAACAACAAGATGCTGATGAATAATTAATATGTCTTGGCCATTACACCGGGTCAGCGTGCAATGTTACTCGTCTACAAATCTTTGGAGATTCTATCAGCAATAATATCTTGTCGACACCCTAATTAGTGTTCCACCCTGTTTTGAATATTAATCATCTTCATTCTTCAGCTCAGCTTCTGTCACTAAATAAAATACATGATAATTTAATAATGAGAGATGTACGATAATTAGGTAATGAGAGACTATGTCAAAAGAAACCAGAGAATTTCTTCAACTTTCCTTAAAATGTAACTCTATCGTAAATATCATTGAATATATGATAATATATTTATTTGTGAATCGGAAATTTACGATCTACTTATTGTTTTATTCAACTGTTGTCGTGCTTATTGACATATATATATTTTTTCAAATAATTAAATCTATGTTCTGTTAATTTAAACATAATATATTATTATTATTAATAATAATAATAATAATAATAATAATAATAATAATAATAATAATAATAATAATAATAATGATGCTATCATGAATGAACATTAAAAGATGGATTCAAATGTTTACACATGAAGTTTACACATTAATTCTCATTGTAATATTTGTATATGTTCTATTTTGTTTGTTTGCAGATAATTCTGAATTCTATGCACAAGTACCAGCCGAGAGTGCACGTGGTACAAGCTAACGACATCTTCACTATGAGGTGGAACACCTTCAACACGTATGCTTACGATGAGACCACCTTCATCGCCGTAACCGCTTACCAAAATGAGCAGGTATGTCTATGTACATGTTCAGCATGATATAATATGTATAGTAATATTAGTATGCCACGTTGTACATTTCAACCTGCTATCTTGTACATTTCACTGTTATCGTGTATATTTCACAATGCTACCTAAAAGCATCCTGTTCAATTTCATTGCTGAATTTAACAGTCTACGTTGAAGAGTGATGTCAACACGTTTAGAATTATGTTAATAGTTATGTTTTATGTAGATTTATTAATATGTATGTTTGTTATTAGTAATGGATCAATAAGTAAATCGATCTGGACCAATTGAAGAAAAGAATAGTTTCGAAGACGAAAGCTTCATATTGGTCGGAAATTCTATACATATGAGAATACTTTTACCAACTCCATAGCTTCCAAATGTGTCCATCCTTATAAAGACACATCCTTACTAAACTTTTATTGCGCCTTTTGGAAATAGTGTTTGTTTTGATACATTCCAGAAATTATCTGATTAAAACTGTATATTAAGTATACAAAGGTCGTGAAATATTCACACACAGTATTCACTTCTAGGCGTTGATGCGAATATACTAGCACGTCGTCCATAACAACTTGCGATAAGTAATTCAGAGGTAACAGAAGATTTAGCGACTGGTCAATTTACGATATTCGTAAGCACGTCGAAGGATATCCCGCAGGGACGATGCTTTCGTTTCATGTCTGTGGCGGGGATAATGGCTGTCTCTTCATGATGCCAGACTGACAATGCCCAATTTGGAGGACCACGTCATTGTCTGTATAATCTTATAGTAACATTCAACTGGCTTCAAAAGCGTGCGGGATGAATATTTTATCACTGAGTGTGCCCTAATTTCGCCCACCGTTTGATGTTATCCGTCATTTACAGCGAACTACGGTATCGACACCTAATGCTAGTTCAGGGAACGTATCGCGATAGAATTGGCAGCGATAGCGTGGCTAGTGGCATAATAGCAAGTAGCAGTCGTGTGAAGACATATATACTACTTACTCGACAGAACACAAACGGGTTTTTTCCCGGAATCATGAAAGAAGTCCAAACGAAAGATGTTATTTCGTCTATGTTGAAGAGAGAAATTGATGTCAAATTAAAATAAATCCAAGACGCTTATATAGGCCTACTCTACATAGTATAGATAATGTTTTATATTATTTTGAGATTTTTGACGCTACGTATGAAGTGAAATGTCCAGTTATTACAACAAGTCAGTATCAACTGTCGGAATGCGCCTTTTATGAATATCACTACACTTCATCTTCATGCGTAGAATTATCCGGACAGGGTGCACGTGCTCCCTGATCTCCCTGGCACACACACGTGCAACTATGAGTGCGCACGCGCCATAATGAACGACACGTGGCAACGTGGCGACCAGACCTGCTGCACGTGTTAGAGGTTTAAGCATATGTTCATTTCAAATTGATTAGTTTTTCGGTAACTACTGTAAACATTATTGAAGCAAATTAACGTCATTTAAGAATATATTATGGAAAAAAATTGGTTTATGAGTTTTAATTGGTTTATGGTTTATTTTCAGATAACGCAGCTTAAAATTGACAACAATCCCTTTGCTAAAGGATTCCGCGACAACGGCATGGGGCGAAGGTAAGGATATAATAGCAAATTTAATACAGGCCATAGAAAATATTCAACGTCCATATATCAGTATCTTTGATCGTTTTTAAATCTCCATTTGGCTGGTTTTTAAATATGTGAAACGTTAGCTGGAGTGATATTCTCACCCTGCCTTCCCTTCATCATACACGATCACTCGCCCAGTAAACACTTATCTAGCGTTTACCAAAGGTGACATTTTCAACGTTTGATTTGTCTGGTAGTGCAATCGTTAAGCACGGGTCGATAACTACGCAAGTTGCAGTTTACCCAAAAAAATGAACACATTGCCTATGAAAAGTGTGAAAGATGGCGGCAAATCTGTACTAGAAGACGTGACGATAGTTGACAGCTCGAGTGATTTCTCCCGGAGTCCTCGGAGGCAGCATTGTCCACACTTATAGGGTAGTCAGGGAGGGGTTATTGACTTCTGCTTCATCTGCACTTCCTGTGAAATGCGAGCAGCCACTTCAGGTGTTGGGCCTTGACTAATTTAACATATTCATCTCGTTCAATAAGAACTATTTCTCAATAATAATGATAATCGTTGAACTGGTTTAGTCAGTTCATTCTCTGGGCGGCAAAGGGTGACAAATCTTTTCTTGTAGGTGCTACCACTTGACATATTGCCTAATTTCCCTAGTGGCTTGCAAGCAAATTGCTGGCTCATTTGATAGACAGTTTCATTCGTCCATTCCCTTCTTATTTATGCTTTCCTTTCTTCCAGGGACCACCGCTTGAGCATTAAAAGACCAAACGAAGACGGCTCCGTGGACCATGATAAAGGTATGTCCAGATTTTTTTATCCTTCCTTTCTTTCATGGAATGACAATTGAATTACTCCCATCTGCCTAGGCGGGCACTCTGTCAGTGTTTTTCGGGAAATCCTCGCAGTTCTCCTATTTTGTAACACGTGAGCGAGGTAGTAGCGGGATTGACTAGCCCCCGGTGCTGTGAAAATGCACGCTTTTACACCCCTCGCGAATTTAAGTTTGACACCTTGATGGCCAAACAGCCCGACTCGAGGTCGGAGCGAGAATTCTCTATCACACTGATACGATTAGTCGGAGGTCTTTGAAATATTGATGAACTCTCTAATTGCATCAACGACACGCCGTTGAAATATCGCGGCAAATGTTCGCACCTATCCCCTCAACTAATTTAATAAAGACGTGAAGCTGGCTATCTAACACCTGTCCAGAGCAATGGCGTCGATAGACTCGGGAAACCCTTCTCATATGTTCTCGAATAACGATTAATGTACTGCAAAACCAGAATCTGGTTAAGTGGCAACCTTCATATGGACACTGCCAACGTATGGTTAGCCATTATGCTTTCTAACACGCCAATATTTCTTTATAAAGGGATAGAAAGTCATTTTGTTTTTGATAAAACGTTATTCTTTTCTACTTTTTTTTTCGTGAAATATTATATATTTTGGGAAATATGATTTTTTTTCTTTTCTTTCGAGGCTGATTCTTCACTTAAATTCAGGCAACTAATTTCAGAACTCTACAATCTTGATATGTAGCCTTATAATAGTAAGTGTGGCAACTACGTTTACACTTACTTACGTTGAAATACAACGTCAACACATGCAGCAGGTCCAGAGATAAGTTTTAACAGTGGAATATTCGCCCTGTGATTGTACACCAGGGCAGACAGTCGTATGCGACAAGACGGCAGGGATCCACCTCTGGCACGCGTCGTATCACAGTGTTTGCTTTGAAATGTCGCGATTAGCAACGCTCCAACTGCGCATGTTACGTCACGTGACATCACGATAGACGTTCCTATTAATGGAATTACCAGGTAATCGTAATCTCGTTTGTGACTATCGTGTATTTGGATCTGTAATCACGTGACCTACCTGTGGCCATCACGACTAAGGCCGCCACCTGTCAACACTAGCCGGCAACAATGGCCGATATTCAGACGCGAGGCAGTCTTGCATGTGGCCAGTCAGCGTAATCAAGCGTTGTTTAAACGTTTGGATGTATATTAAAAGTGTTACGGGATATTGGCATAGATCACAGTTTGAACTATAAACTTTCGTCAATAAGCAGCAATTGTAATGACACAGTCGAGAACATATGTCAGGCCTAAACTAGTAATCGGCAGTATAAACGCAAAATCGGTAGGAACAACACACGCATTAACTTATAAGGCGTAACGGAACGATAACGATAAAACAATTCGTTTCGCCATCGCGATAACACCGAGACCGATTACGTTCTTGAAATTCGTTAACAGGGCATCGAACTATGGCGAGTGCTTATTGGGCAGTAAATACAACTTCTCGTTCATCAGGTTAAAACTCGTTCGCCGAGCCATCCCCAAAGAATTCGGAAAGGGCAGAACGAAATCTCGTTATCGGTATTGTTTTCGGTGTGACCGCGCCTTTAGACTGAATTTCGGATCTGATTCCATAACATATTTACAATGTGTTGCCATCGATTACGTTATATAGTAATGAAATAATCGACGCTTGCTATTTTACTGTATGTACATTTGTATCATGTTTAGTGGTTAGTAAATTGCTGTAGGCCTATAGACATAAGCTGGACATCGCTCTAGTCATAGACTGGCGCACGTGCTGGGCAAACGTCGGCAGATGGATGGGCGGGCGTGTCATGACAGGTGTTCCCTGTTATTCTCTGATCATTGTGTTTAGATAAATAATTGATGCGTGTCTGCGGATAAACTGGTCAGAGGTTGCGGGCCGCTATTTACCGAGCATATCGTTCAAATCCAAAACGTTGACTACATTACTGTTACGGTTTCTTTCTTTTATTGAATTAATACTTTAACGTCACAGCGGTAATATCTCAACCATATTTCGGTGTTTAATCCTTAATTTAACCCTCTCCCTGCTGGATTAGATACACACTTCTTTAGGGCATCTCCGGTTGCCGCCAGCAGGGAGAGGGTTAAGTTAATTATGATTTTTTTTTATGTTCTATATATTACATCACCGCATAGAAACAGTAACATTTTGAACAAACGATTGAAGTATAACTACATTGTATTCATAATGTCTCGAGGAGGTTCCATCTTCAGAATGATAACGTCTGTTACTTCTGTTCACAGATGAGTTGCCGAGTCTGAAAAAAATGAAGACAGGCCACGATGACCTGGGCATGAAGCTGAAGACAGAGCCACATAGCGTCGTCACACAGCACGGGTCTAAAGACGACGACAGCGACCCGGTGTCGGACACGTCAGACGACAACCCCAGCGACGCTTCGGGTACGGAACTTCCGCCGTGTCAGATCCTCAAATCCGCTGCAATCTCGCCGGAAATCGAAAAATCCCGTAGTTCGAATAGTGCGAGTTCGACCCCTTCCCCAAATCAATGTCAGTTCGGAGCGGTGAAGCCGTACAATCAGTCGTGCATGGGCGGGGACCAGGTCTACTACCCCCACCACCCGTCAGCTAGCCGGGTACCCAGCAGCAGCTTCCTCCCTGTGTCCACGTCAGCGTTACTTCAGCCAGTCAGCAGCAGCGTCAACCTCAGTCTGCACGCCGTCAACAGTCAGATGCAGCCGTGCCGCCTGTCCGGTCAGGCCAGCGACTGCGCAATCCGCCAGACGACTTCCGGTCTGGGCAGCACATCGCACGGGTACGGCATCCGGACAACGCCGCCGCAACACCACCCGTCGCTGTCGTCATGTACCTACATGCAGCCATCACAACCATACGCACATCTGACGCCAAACATGCACATGATGAACATGAACTTCACGGGTCCAATGGCATGAGAAATAAAGTCATATTGTTTGAACAGGAACTGAAATCCAGGGCCCTGCCCACTCACTGAAAGTGCTCGTCCCGTACAGCGCCGGGGCTATATGGGGGACGAAGTGACGTCACGGGACAATGAGGTCAATGTTATCGATGTCTGGACATTGTACATATTACCTTTATTACAACAGTAGCGTTCTATACCTGTGTATAGAGTTGGCAATCGGAAGTGACGTCACTGCCATGTGATCAGATTTGATCAGGTTTCGTTTGCTCAACTGGAAATCTTGTGATGTGTGTGCAAGTCATTTATAACATGTACATATGGTATTGAAGGAGAAAGGGATTGTGAATGTATTCTTTCGGGTACATCAGTTGTAAAAGAACAGTGAAACATAGTCATGAACACTTTTATTTGGTGTCGAAGATAATGTGTTACTTTGAACTAAATATTTGAAGTCAACAAAATTGTATTATAAATGCATATTTATATGAAGACATTTGACTGTTACCTACCTACTTTGCACGTTCATCTATGTCATATCTTAGAACTCTATGTTCCACAGTGACACAACGCTAGGTCATCTTGCCAAGTTATGAATATTTTACGATTAAAATATTGAAAACTTGAAGACGAGTGTCAGTTATTTCGTTGGTCTGTTATATTCACAGCATAATCACCGCATCCATTGCACTACGTATGCGTTGCTTCATATTTACATTACATGTACCTACATGAATACTGACATTAGTCATTACAAAGCTAATAATTTCATACATTAATTACTTGGAGAAGGTGACAAGAAGTAGGGCCAATGAGAGCATTTACACTTAATGCTCCTAAGCGAAAGGTAAATAAAAATCAGTATTAGGCATTTTTATTAAATATGTATATTTATAGCCTACTAGCGCCCATCAGTATATATTTTATTAAAACACTTCACATACATACACGCATACACATACGTCATACAATTGAGACGGAGAATATGTATAACGAAATGGATCACGGTCAAATAATCAATACATTTTATTTTGTAATGGTGTTTAGAGATTGGTTCACACATTAGTTAAGGCAGGGAAAACCTGCACTAGCTCTGAATGTTGGAAGTCAACCTGCGAGCACCGACTGGTACTGACAGACCAAGTATGATCATTGCATTAGCATAGTGCTTCCTATATTATCTTGCGAACATTAATTAATGCCACGCTACCAGACGGGATTTGAACCCACGGCCTTTATTTTGGCTCAGAACATTCTACCATTGCGCTACCGCCTTCTTTAATCCTTTTGATTTTATTACTCTCTCTCTCTCTCTCCTCTCTCTCTCTCTCCCTCTCTTTCTCCTCTATATAGCTCTCCCCCCCCCTCTCTCTCTCTCTCTCTCTC
>JAUTBV010149019.1:0-10781 GCA_032361325.1 Lepetodrilus fucensis | reverse complement strand
GCCCGGCATCAATGTTCGCGAAAATTACCTTTCTGACGCGATATTGATAGGATGCACTGACTGTAGAGTGGCAATGCGACTTTAAACCCCAATAACCAAACAAAATAAAAAAAATAAAAATAAAATCATGTGACATGAGACTTATTAGATATAAAATAATAATAAATGATACCAGTAATAAAAAAAATAATAATAACGAATATTACTAGTAATTACCTGCCAGATTCGACACCTAAGGCAAATAACATTGATTCAATTAACCATCTCCATGCTGGAGGCTACCAGAGATACCCTAAAGAGCAGTGGATGTGTCTTAATCCAGCATAGAAAAAGTTAACAAGACATTTGAATAGATTTAAGCTGCTTCCTGCTTGATCAGTTGATGCAAATCTTTGTGATTAACCCTGTCAGTGCTGAATTAATCACAATCACAACGATCATCTGATTGCCTCCAGCATTAAAGTGGTCAATCGGGAAGAATATTAACAACTCAGGAATGTCTCATTCTATCCATTGCCAGCTATTCTAGCTCTCAGCTGCCACACCTAAAACTCTCATTTCATTCAATAAACCATGTGTAGATTTATTTTGCAAATAATTATGTCCACTATTCTACATGTTTTATCGCTCGGCTATTCAAAATAGACATTTTGATCATGAAAGGTGTGCAGTTTGCAGGAGAATAAAGGAAAATAACGTTCTGTATAACTGTATTAACACCTACTCTTTTGCACTATTAATAATTTGCAATTAATGTTAACAACATATGTTTCATAGCTTGAATTTCTTAATATGCATTTAATTTTCTAAATTGCGCTAAAAACTCCTGTTTCATCACTCACAGATTGTAACACCACCCTCCTTTTAACAAACAATTCAAAACAATAAACACAAAAATAAATACAAATTAATCAGTGTATAACTATGAAGTTATTAACCAAAAATAAATCTGCCAAACATTAAATGTTACAAATTTTGTCATATTTTTATCTGAATG
The DNA here is from genome assembly GCA_032361325.1 of Lepetodrilus fucensis. Lineage (NCBI taxonomy): Eukaryota > Metazoa > Mollusca > Gastropoda > Lepetellida > Lepetodrilidae > Lepetodrilus > Lepetodrilus fucensis. The sequence goes on along the minus strand of JAUTBV010149019.1, from coordinate 9,784 downwards.
AAGCATAAAATGTAAATATTTATTTTCCAACATCTGACTGCTCAGACTCTGTAGTTCCAATATGCGGACAACATGCATGTCAATCTACCGGAATATATACATTTATATTGCTCTTGTCAGAAGTGACGGAATAGTAATGAAGCATCTCCCAGGATGACAGTCACAGCGGTATGATGAGACCAGATGAGACGAGATGAGGCGAGATCAATACATCTCACTGGGGAATACTTGATTAAGCGCAAACTATGATACACGCCAGACTGAAGTCATGCAGTAATCAGAATTCCGCCTCCTACACCAGGGATTGGTTACGTGAATTCTAAACAGGGCTGGTAATATTTTCCAGGTTTTTCTGTATTATTACCTACTGGTAATTTCCAGTGAGATAATGACTCTGGTTAACCCTCTCCATGCTGGAGACAACCAGAAATGCCCTTACAAGCTGTGCCTGTGCCTAATACATCAAGGAGAGGGTTAAACATGTTAAATGGCATGGTGATACATTTTGTGTGTGGAATCTTGGAGCACCTCCAACATTCCACACACACAAATCTGAACACTACAGTACCTAAAAAATTCAAAATACTTGAAGAATAATCTGGTTAATAACAGTGGGAACAAAATATTATACATGCAGTGATATATTATTGGAATCAGAAATAATCAGCTAACTAATCACCTTTTGTGACAATGTATGGAATTAGAGAATTCGCTGATCTCTAATCTTCTGTATCTCTGTGTATCAAAGAAACTTTTAACTTGATTCTTTTTGGTAATATAAAGAAAATGTTGGAAGAATAAAGCAAAATCCCCATGGAGTTGTGGGATACTACATGAGAATAAAGGTATATTCTCACCAAGATATAACTAAAATCTTACTAAACAATGGAATCCCAGCAAAAAAAAGTACAAAACCTGGAATCCCAACAAAAATCCTACAAAACATTCAATCCCAACTAAAGTCTAACTACCATATCACATGGAATCGAAACTTAAATTTTCTCAGAGGAACATAACATAACAAATGATAAGAAAATCATGATTTTCAATTGTGTTTTACCCAACATGTAACCATGTAAAATTAATAAAGGCCCACATTGAATATAAGCCTGCCTTAAATTAAATGGAGGCATGCATTATTGATAAGCCTTACCTAAATAGTCATTAAATTAAGCAAATTAGTTTTGTTTATTAATGTGATGAAACAAGTTTAAATTCATGTAAAAGCATACAGTGTGTTTCATCAAGTCATAAATATACTATTCTTGAAGTATTTAAATTAATTTCTTCACATTAGATATCCTGATAAGCTAGAGAAACAATACAAACTTGTTGCAAAATATTTGAAATAAACAGAAGCTGTCCTTGAACAGGAACTGGATCTGAGAGTATCGTGAAATTAATCGAAGCCAGACATCTATTCTAGGATTTACAGTATATACATGCATGCATAACATGAGAATTCTTACCAAACTCGTCCACAATGTCTCTTGCTCATCGCTACAACAAATCAATAAACTCCAATTCCGCCAAAAATCTAATTAGGTCATACCGACCCAATCCTGGTTTGTGAATCACGTGTCTGTCTTCACTCAATGCAAAGAACCATGTGCATCTTCTTTCTCAAAAACATATCACCAACACGGCATCCACGCCCACAGCAGAATCATGCTCAGTGTAAGTCCGCAGTCCTGTGCTCAGTAATTCTGCAGTCCCGTTTCCTACTCATGGACAGACTCCGGCTACAGACAGATGCAGCACAGCAAAGCCCTAGGCAAATCCCAGAACGTAGCCGTATATAAATAGCGTCATTGTAGTGGAATGCAGAAATATCAGGATCGCATCATCAGCATCCTGTCAATTATCTTTCCAGGTCTCTCTTCTCTTGCGTGCAATCAAAAGCCTGTTACGAAAATTGCCTCACAATTGAGTGTGTGTCGCTCGTTACACACCGAAGTGACAAACTCATCCGCCCGACGTCGCTTGTGATTTCTACAGTGGAACGTACATCACGTGTTGTTTGGTCAATTCCTCCAGCTTCCGCACGTACCGAGACCCTCTATCACAATAGCATTAGTAGTGTCATCATCGGCGCAATGGAAGCTTGAAGCCGGTGATTTCCTAATTATGTGTACCGTTCACGAGCCCAGCTTCGGATCATTGCACTGGCGTAAGACTTCCGCTTTCCATTCCATTATATTAATCATTAATAGTCCTGGCAATCCCGCTCATGCCTAGTAATAGTGTTGTCCTTGGAGAGCTCTCTACCGTGGGAGATGGATAATTTCTCGTGATCGTAGAAAGCCTGGAAGCAAGGTCACTGGAGACAAGTAGTAGACAAATGCTAAAATTAGTCGAATTACGGTACTTGGCAAAACAAACAGGAACTCATTGCCAATTGGAAGTCGAGCAATAGGGAGACTGGTAGTTCTCTGAGTCATCCGACTAGGAAAACACTGTCAGATAGAATTACGGAAAGAAGCTGGCGAAACCGGAACACTCGCAGAGATATTAATCTGATTAACTCACTGAGATTTTCATCTAAAGTGACAAAGAAATGTGTTTATTAATGGATAAATAATATCTTCACACTGTCACCCTTCTTCATTTATAAAAATAAATAGTTTAGATAAATCAAGTCTAGGATTCTAGCACTAAAATATTCATGACAATAATAATATGTGCAATTGCACGTGGAAAGAAATCCCATCTTTATCATTACAGTCATCATGAGTCATGACATAACTATTTAGTAGATCCATAACATAGTTCACACTTTTATTCCATACTAAAGTATCGCTAATGTTTTCCAATATCCAAGAACAATCCTAAGCCTTTTAACATTGCTTAATATTATTTTTATTACCACACTACCACAATTATAAAAAAAACATTAATAATACACATTTATATAGCGTAAATATCCGGAATATCTTCAATGGCGGACAGGAGTGAGGGAGACAAAGTCAAAGATACATATAGGTTTAAAGAACGTCAATCATTAAGTAGCATTAATGGCTTGTATAGAGTCTGGCACTCTAATGACATTAGCAGATAGAAGGTTGAATACTGAGATTGCCGGCAAAGTAATGAGAGGGCCTACTGTTCACACAAGGTTACATGGAATCAATACGACTAAAGGATTGATTATCACCACAGACAGCTTGAAGAAAATCAATGGAGGCAGAAAGGCAAACAGGGTTTTATATATATAAACTACTCTCTTCAATTATAGAACGTAGAGGAGAAAATGGATACTTGGGAATTCTTTATAAATTTGGCAATAATAACCAATACGCTAAATATGCTCAAAATAACATTTATTTAACCCTCTGCATGCTGAAGGCAACCAAAGATGCCATAAAGAACAATTTCTGTGCCTAATCCATCATGAAGAGGGCTAATACAAGCTTTAAAATTCAAAATATTTCTTAGCAACATATTTTAAATATGCTGAAAGTAATTATTTCTTTAATAAAAGACTTACAATTTAAAAGCTTTGTTTAATAGCTACAATAACCTAGGATTTACGACTTAATTTTTGGTAAGAATTTCTTGTATCAATGACTGTTTCATAAGGGTTTTCTACTAAGATGTCTTTGCTGTAACACAAAGTCATTCGAAACCTTCACGTACATCACATACTCCTTATAGTGTATGAATTGATGCAACATAAATCATAATACATGTAATAATAAATCAATAAAACTTTAAATTCCAAAGAAAATATAACAGAGTCAGAACATATAACTATTTACACTAACATGCACTACAGGGCCGGTATTCATAAAAGGGCTTAAGTCAGTTTTCGCTATATATTGATCATCAAAAACTGGCTTAACCCCTTTTATGAATACGGCCCCAGGAGTATCAAGAATATATGAAAATGAAAATGAATTTATAGCAATGATGTTTATAGGTGTGTAAATTATGCAGTAGAGCTGGCATTTATAGGAAATAATACAATCATTATAATTCAGACAAGTTGAAAGTGAATGCTGGAAAAAAGAAATTTTACGAAAAAGATGTGAACACAACACACAGACACAAGGCTACAAGTTAGCAGTCAGGGAGTGGTTTATCTCACAAACCCCCACCAGGTGGGGCAACATACCACAGATTACTTCAAGCAGTGAAGACAGTGGGTATACAACAATGGCAACAGTGTCAGTGGTACATGTAATTAGAAGTAATCGGAAATATCGGTATGTAGAAATCATCAGAAATGACGGTTTATACATGTATTACAATGGATATAAAAGGCCATAGATATATGATTCCCCAGGGTTTATGATTTTTGTATGTGATCAATAGCTCAGGCGGTCAAAAATAAATATAATTTGATATATTGGCTAGTCCAATAATAAATTAAAAATATTGGAGATTATGAATGGTCGGTTGATAGAAAATAAATATCAATATACATGTACTTACAGATGATTACTAAAAGGACCAGTACACATAAACTGTTCAGAATTGAACGCACAACTATTTTTAATAAGTTGCATGTCAATAGCATTGTAATAAACTAAGACTTTTTTATACATATTTAATACCAACTAATAAGTAATCAAATTGGCTTTGAGGTTGTGTCATCCAATGTCTGCCAGACTTTGTTTGTTCAATTACGTCAGTTATCAAGTCTTTTTCTTTCACCATTTATTATCACAATTTTCATGTAGTATTCTAAAGGCTATAAGTACATGTAAGTAGTATTACACTGTCAGCCGAATATATAATAAATCAGGGAATCAAATATGATCTAAATAGAACAGTGTGTACTGCTACTAGTCTGGATATAGTAATACATACTTATTTAACTGTTTGAGTGAGTCAGTGAATTATTGTTTTACATCACAGCGGGAATCTTTCACCCAGTTGACAACTGTTTGAACTGTGAACACAGTGAATGTATCTATCCATTCAAAAGAATATGTCGCCACAGTCAGCCAACAGAAAATGTAGTTGTGCACAGATAGCTGGATAGATCAGATAGTGAGTGAATATGGAGTAATATGGAGTTTAACATTGCTGTGGAAATCTTTCACACATTTGCGACGATAGATTAGATAGAATGCATGGACTGATAATAGATATGTAATGACAAGGACTGAAACAGCATGCCATGGCATTAGTAAACATTTGTAATATTTGTAATATTTAGGTAGTCTTCTTCCTGAAGGAAATCCAAATATACACTGTAGAGCAGTTTGTTTTGATTAATTACCCAACAGACAGAATGTTAATACCAGCTTAAATCAAACTGATTTGACATTACAATAAATGTTGCGAGTAACATATTTGAGGTAGATACCACAGATATCTTAATTTAATCAAGTCAGCAATGATAAGCCATATATGCATTAGTATTTAGAATTAGAGAATCTGACTGGTTGGAAGAAAACATTGATGTCCATTCACAAAACATTAAATATGTTGTTGAATTAATCAAACAGTAGTAAAAGAATTAATAATAATATAAAATATCTGGGGTCGCTTTAACATTTAAGTATTAATTACTTGTTTTATTACTGGCTCACAGTCACAGTTAAAAATATTGAAAGTAGCACTTGTCATAACAAACTTGTTATGAAAAATACATAACATAGATCACCAGACAAAATCTGGACCACATACTCTACAACATGCTGTGATGATATATGTAACAATACAACATCAACATAGAACTTCCCGATAAACACTGATCTAATGTCATATACATTGTCCATGCATTTTGAACATGGTAAACTATTTGGACTTACTAAAGTCCACTGTTGGACACTTACAGAATAACTATTCTACTCTTTTATTTACCAGTATTCTTAACTTTTAACTATGGTATTATCCAGATAATTCCACTTATATCATGGCTTGTCAGTTTAGGGCAGGAGGAAACCAGCAATATCGCTGAATTTGTTGCAGTAAACCTGTGAGCCCCATCTGGCATCTGGTACTGACAGACCAAGGATGATAACTGCATTGCCACTCTACAGACAGTGCATCCTATCGCGTCAGAAAGATAACTTTCGCAAACATTGATGCCACCCCTGGGCGGGATTTGAACCCGAGGTATTTGGCTCCAAAGTCCAATGTTCCACCATTGCACTAGGCTAGAGCACATGCCTCAATCATTCTACTACTAAGTCTACTATTACCTGATTACTATGTGATGGTAGTACTATTAGTATCTTACCTGGATGAACTGCTGAAACAGCTTCTGCAGACACAGCCACAGTCCTGAAAACCAACACAAGACATGATAATATAAGTCTTTAACAACATCTCATTAACATATATAATTTCAGCACTGCAATGCCACTTGATTATGATCAGACTGAGCAAATTAGGATGTTACACTACATAATTATGTGATTATTTCACTTCTATCTGCTCATAGGTTTACAGCAGGAGGAAACCTGCAATGCCCGTAGCACTAAGTCACGTGCCTGGGTATCGTTTCTCGGAGCTCTCTTAGCCGCTAAGGGACCATAGCACTCTCTTTGTCGATAGCTAATACATTGCTAAGAGAGTGCTATGGTCCCTTAGCGGTATAGAGAGCTTCGAGAAACGATACCCCATTCAGGAGGGCGAGTTCACACGAGTTCACGTGTGACGTCATAATGAAGGGCAATTGTTTCTAAGGCTATTTCATGCGTGTACTCGCGGGTTTGCGCCCTGCTGAACAGGTCTCAGCTAACACTGACTGGTACTGATGAACCAAGAATAATAACTGAATCAATTAGTGCTTTACGTCACAGCGGAATATCTCACCCATACGCCACGACTCTAACTGCACTGGCACTGGGACAGTGCAGACAGTACAGATAGTGCATGACGTTGACGTTGACGTTATCATGATCAAGTTCGAAAACTAGTCCTCTAGCCCGGACCATTTCTCCCAATGCTAAAGGTATCCTAACGACTAGTAGAAATTCATAACATTTGTTATTTGTATCACTATTCGGGCTAGTAAGTTTTAAAGTTAATTTCTATCGCTGCGACCCATGAACAAGTACATTATAAAATTACCGATAATTATAAAACTCTCGAAGGCAAAGCGGTATTCAATATTCAACCAGTATTACCTCCCTTGTATGAAGGCAACTTCTCTTACCTTGCAAACATTAGTCATCTCAGGGATAACTGCTGTAGAGTTGTTTTGACGAATCATTGTCGGTCACAATACACCCTTTTCGTCAGATGCAATGCTCTCCCTGCAAATTGTACGTAAAAACAATAATTGCATTATTCACATTCTATAATTGCACTTCCTTGTATTATATAACTAGACGACAATCGACATCACTTCAGAACTGTAATATTAGGTACATGAATTAGGATTGCAAGAAAATAACATTTACAATACAGGAAGTAATCGTGTCAAAGTACTTATTCATTATTCAGTAAATTAATCATCATCATCTGCCCTCCCATCAAAAGCTTAAACATGATAAATGACTACTATTCCTCATGATTTTGTTTTTACTGTGAATAGCTAAACAATATGATTTTATCATTGCCTCAGGAATCGAAATTAACACTAACCCGGGCCATTTCTCCCAATGCTAAAGGCATCCTTAAGGGTTAGTAGAAATTCTTAACACTTGCTGGTTACATGTATCTGTATCACTATTCGGGCTAGTAAGTTTTAAAGTTAGTTTCTATCGCTGTTGCATGATGCTAACATGATTAAATCAGCAACTCCGTAAAGCACATGTCGCCAAATCATCAATGTATCTTGACAGTCGACACAAGCAGATTTTTACGTGGAATAATTTGTTGCTAATAAAATGATTAACTATTATAACAACCATGATGACTGGATTAATTAACAAAGGTCCCAGGATTATTGATCAAAGTCACAGGACCTGACACATACCGGTAGTTGGATTTATATTCATTTCAAAGTATGGTACAACTTTGTATTTTACAAAAATGGTGTCGCTTCAGCATGTTCAGTAGCCAATTTTGCCATTGACAGACACATGTCTTATAAACAATAAACAGGACCACAACCGAAAGGCGACCTAATTTCTAACTGGCTGATCGATTGTTCTATATCTAATAGCATTAGAATCGAGATCTAGACTACATAGCGGTAATTATCAAATGTCCAACATCTAGCATGATTTACCAGCTGTTTACTATTTATTAAAGTAATGTAATTGCAAATGTACCTACCTGGTAAGCTTCAGTTGTGTACAGACGACACATCAGCCTTTGAAATTAATAGCTCGTCCTGTATCAATATTGTGAGATTGAAATCTAAATTGAAATTAATATTTCAAGCGAGTGACAGATTGATAAGCGCACGAAAACTAGGACATGTAAACCTGGCAGAGATAAACTTCTGCAGCCAGTGGACGTGAATAATAAAACGAACCATGTGTTCTACTATACGTGTTGGTCTACATTGTGGTATATCTACAGCTAACCGTAATATCCAGTGACAGATAGTTTACAAAAAGAAGGGATGATGTTTTGAAAGAGTTGACGTGTACAGCTAGCCGTCACGACATAAACATACCGACTTCCGCAAAGTCACTGCGCAGGCCCAGTCTAACTCCTCACATCGATCATGTAGAAAAACACTGTTGTGGATCTGAAAAATATTTTAAAGGCCCCTGATTCAATGAAAAATTTAACAACTGCGAAAAATGTAACACAATTTACTTTCTTACATTTTTCGTACGAAATGTACGAAAAATGTAAATATTCATCCTCGAAACACCGGCCTTATATAAGATATGACTGTACGACAATACAAAATGGGAAATATTCATAATAAATGTAATTCTCTATTGATTCACATAAAAAAAGCTGTCACAAGTGTTGTGTTACAACCAGCCCCGAAAGATGTGTTACAAGTTGCCCCACATCAAATAGTCGAACCATACTTCTTACCACGATATTGCGGTAAGATGAACTCAAACTTCACTTGCTTATATTAGTAGAGGACACATGTCGCTTGAATAAATATTATATGACTAGATGCAAACCATATTTAATAACAACCACATAAGAAAATAGTTAAATGTTTAGAAAAATAATTACATGCCTCTAAAACTAAATTTGGTCATAAACAGGGCATTGTTACTCCGTATGAGAATGGCGCGAAGTGTTGCGCTTATTGATACTTCGAAATAACACAACTATGGCATGATAATCTTTGGAATTATTGGAGTTGTTACAACCTACCCGTGTTACAACCAGCCCCGGTCTCCCCTACATATATAATAATGTAATGTTAGCTGCTTATATTGCATATACTTTTTTAAATATATACATGACATATGTTTTACTAAAGGTTAATCTTGACAAACATTGACTGCGAGGTTTATGATAATTAGTTACGAATATTACGATAATATTGCTTAATAGAACGTTTACGCGCTACACATAATATAGGACAGGTAAATAAGTAATGAAACGTGTCACCTAATCCCAAGTTAAATAATGTACATATTCTTTCAATAAATGGTAAGCCTAAGTTTAGGTTAAACCACTAAATTATTTGAATTTCAGTACAGCATAGATGGGATTTCTGGCCCTGGATTGGTTGTAAATTGTATTTTCCACTGTCAAGTGTGAACTACATGAGAACCTAATTTGTTATTTGTGTGTGGTCTTTGAGATAGCCGAAGTTTACACAATGTGAAACGTAAACAAGCAATTTGACATGTGTTTTTTCTTTGATTTCCACATTTCTGGGGAACTGAACTTTGCAATGTAGGTCGTTTTGTGGTATTTGAATCACTGGATCAGTAGTTATGCATAAATACGT
>JAUTBV010148997.1:0-10783 GCA_032361325.1 Lepetodrilus fucensis | reverse complement strand
CGTCACATGACGTTTTATGACCAACATTCTGAGTTGAGTATGAAATCATTCTCAGAAAGTTTCGTAATCTCGGGGCCTATCTCATCTCGTGGAGTGGGAGACATGGGGATCATGCACTTACGAGAGTGCTATGGTCTCATAGAGGATATATGAATTTCGAGAAAGGATACCCTTATTATATATACAAGATATATATCACTTTCATTTGACTGACATCGATACCGTAATCAGTTCCATCCGAGAAACAAGATAACCAGGACGATGAATTAGATTAAATGTATACTAACTGTGTACAGTAGGCTATTAACATTGTCGAAGAAAAAAACACTCACTGGGCAAGACGTGTGGTTTAGGATAATCAACTAGAAATCATTTAAAATCAGATCCCGAACAGACTATCTAAATACTAGTATATATATATGAAGAGCGAAATTCTACGATTTTATTTCATTTCGATTGTGTTTGTTGAAGCATTCTATTTAATTTTTTTATTTCAACCGAGGAGTGATAAAACTAATTTATTTTACATAGCAATATGTAGAATTTTAATCTCATGATTTCTATTAATTTCAAGTTTCGAGTAATATTTAATCATTAAAAGTTAAATAAAAGCATAGGAATTGTTATGTGTACTAAACATATCAATATAATTGTTGTTAAGTAGCTTACATATGCATGAATAGCTTGAATGAGGTGTTCTAGCATGCTTTGCTTGTACTGGTCGTGATCCTTTCAGATTGCACAGAAAGGGGATTGCTTATAAGAGGACTTCGATAGAAATGAGGAGTATATGGTCGGATGATGAAGAGTAGTATAAAAAGACATAATTTAGCCCTGGTGATCACGTTGCTTTTCATATGACTATACGACTGAAAAGAGCAACGATTCATTTGCTTTGAAATATCGAGCGTGTTCAAGACTTCATACTGCACATAACTTACATCTGCGTCAATATGGATGTACAAGAAATGTCGCACAACCAAAGCATTTTTGTGTTGTGGATCTCTCTCTCTCTCTCTCTCTCTCTCTCTCTTTCTCTCTCTCTCTCTCTCTCTATATATATATATATATATGCCTCTGCTTTGCTTCTCACTCTGCTTCTCTCATTCTCTCTTTATGTCTCTTTCTCTCTCTGCCTCCTCTCTCTCTGCCTCTTCCCTCTATCTCTATTTCTCTCTCTCTCTCTCTCTCATTTGCAAAACATATATATGTTAAATTTACCAGATCTAATGGCAATCATCATCTCAATCGGAAGCAAGGGAGATAATCATGAAACACACCATCTGTTCAAGCACATTTATTAAAATGTTGACATATGATCATGATCTGATCATACTGGCTTGAAACCCAACCGTCTATACATTCCACGCAGTGAGATCATCTAACGTGTGTGACAGTTCCATTACTATACTCGCTGACTTAGAACCGCGCAGTGATACAATACCTCATATGTAGGCCTATACAATACATTCCACCATGCCATGGCCTCCAAAGTTCATAACGTTCTAGCACTTTAACAAGACACATTCTTATATTTGAAAGTGCATTCAACTTCGGTATTGCTTTCAAGTTCATCGAGTTCTAACATTTGAAGAGGATTACAAATATGACGACACTGAATGAGATGGATTCTGTGTTTTCCTTGCCAAAACACAGAATAAAACCATCATCCACTGGTGCAATTCCGCTGCCCAGAAATCCGCGAAGCCGTCAAGCCTCTAGAGACATAATTTCAATAATTACAACCACTCAGTATACCGTTCTAGATGGGATTGAAAACATCAGGATCACATTTCTTTGAAATGTCAGACCTGTTAACCAAGCCCATCCAACTTGAAACTACCATCAAAGGATATTACATACAAATTAATGATATATGAAACATGCTGGTTGTCGTATAGTCAAACGGTGTCCGTTTGTAATGCAACTATTTCTCCGCGATGTTTCTTATTAATATCTCTCATCTTTCCATTTTTGTGTACGTCTGCATATCTCTTTGCGCGCTCTCTCTCTCTCTCTCTCTCTCTCTCTCTCTCTCTCTCTCTCTCTATCTCTCTCTATCTATCTATCTCTCTCTCTCTCTCTTTTCTCTATTTATCTCTCTTTTTTCTCTCTATTTCTATATCTGTTTATCTAACTATATATCTATCTCTATCTATCTCTCAATATGCAGTTATCATTTCTTATCCCCTTTCAGGTTATAATAAATTAAAGTCGGCGTCGAGGTTGTTTGAGAACCAATGAAACGCAGACATTTCTTTCGTGATATTTGATATTCGTGCAACATTTTATTTGTGTTGTAATGAAGTTCTACTTACAGAAATCAAATTAAATTTTATCTTGCACTCTTATATACGTACAATGCAAATATATGTATATCACAAATGTGATCTAAAGGAAAATTGAATTTGCAATCTAAACTACCTGTACTGTATACATGTATATATCATCATATGTAGATATAAAACATTGAGTTATATTTTAAATTGAAAGAGTAGTGTACATATTGAAGCAAGAAAATGCGTGAAAGAACGATGAACGTTGGTTCCACGTGGTTTAATGGTTTAATGGTATATGAGTATGACGGTGTTGAAGGGTGCAATACAACCAACATTCTATGAACTATTATTACATCAACCGCACCTTATATTATAATAATAATAATAATAATAATAATAATATGGACATTTATATAGCGTCAAACACCACACCATGAAGGTACGCTCATATAGCGATTACATGAGGTTAAAAGGAAACACTAGTAAATAAAAAATAGAAACATACAACAGGGGACAGTTAGGAGATAACGTATTTGCGAAAGAGATAGGTTTTTAGGTTTCGTTTAAAGCAGTCTGCAGAGGGGGCAAGACGAAGTTTAATTGGCAAGGTATTCCATTTTACATAAGCAGCTACAGAAAAGGAGCGATAACGATCTAGGAGTAACTGTTCGAAGTGTGTCAGAGGATCTGAGAGATCTAGTTTGGTTGTGTATAGTTATGAGATGAATTATATCTTTACGTCAGTATATAAACATGTCATTGGTTATGCTTGTACATTCCGAGGCTAACAGAAACTATAATGTCCAATATTTATATTTATATTTATTTTTATTTTTCACAGTTTTTAACAATACTTGATGATTTACATTAGTCATATTATTATTAATTTGAGATAAATGTGACTTATAGACTTATCCAGACAGAGGTGGGACACGAATATTGGCTTTTCATCCTTGATTTACATTCGTCATATTTGACATAAACATTACGTATAGACTTATTCTGATATAGGTGTGACACGAATCTTTTAAATTATCTATCTAAACTGTATAATAATAAAACTGTCTATGGAAGTAATTATTCTTCCTTGAAGGAAAAGACATTGAAGACTCAAATTACTGACTGGCCTTTAAAAGAAAATATATCTCAAATTACGAAATAACAGTTTTTCTTATTTGTTTTCTATGAGAAGTGACTGTTATTTCTTTGGTCGAAGTGGAAGTCGACTCCATGGGGATGTCTTGCCTAGAATTCCAGTGAACCTTCCCCCGTTCTGGGTCCTTGGTGGCATCTTAGATCCCGGACCGTTTCTACATCTAATTATTCAGTCAACGGAAGTCATATCTCTACCTGCGTCAGTCTGGTGGAATATGACATACGTGGCGGAATATGACATAAGTCTGGTGGAATATGACATACGTGGTGGAATATGACATAAGTCTGGTGGAATATGACACAAGTCTGTAATTACCCCCCAATCCCCAATCCCCACTATAACCTTTGTACGATGTTTGGTTGTTCCATCTTCAACAATCAATATTCGTTTGGGCATGATATGACTCCATACCATCTGCACAGTTCTAGACATTTATTCTAAAAATATGGTAGTATGTCACCACAAGACACGAAGGTGTCTACACCAACCAATACAACTTGAATTAGACTTGATTACACCTACCCCGAGACAACACTTGCACACGTTGTCATTGCCCGTTTCTGTTGTTGGGAAATTCTATTTCTGGTATTTAGAAAAGACTGGTGCTCGTAAATGGTTCTCTATGTTGAATATTCAAATAATAATATTTGAATATTTATTGGCATTAGTAAGCTATTGAAGGCTGATAGCAGCTTCGCATCGAACTGCATTAATATATTAAAGAACAATAACTGTTAGTAATTTATATGACCCAAACATAGGTAAATCACATTATATCATTCCTATATCATTGATTGTTATTGTTTGCTGTATATTTGTGTACCATTTCTATGTTTATAATGCTGGAATAAATGTCTATAAAAACAAAACAAAAGTGTGTGCTGAAAGATTCATATTCCAGAAACACACTGACAATATTGCCGGGAAGGGATTTGACAAATATTAGCTTCCTGACTGTCATTCTTTTAGAATGTAATCACAGATTAATCCCATAATTTGGGTATACCGCATCCTTGCACCACAGTGCACTCAGGACTCGTTCCATGTTGTACCCCTGGGACACATCTAGTGAGAAGCTTGCGCAGGCAGCCAACCAATGACATTGTTTTCCCGATGAATTTGCCGTAAAAATATATCCAAAGAAATATATATTATCATTGTTCTATTTATAGCTCTTGAATTGCTATCATGTGCCAGGGTGCATATTTGATTTAGCACTCGACCTACCCTAGGGTGAAGGTCGTGTGATGAAATTAGCCAAATATTAGAGTGGCAATGCAGTAATCATTCTTGGTCTGTCAGTATCAGCCTGTCCTCGCAGGTTTACTGCAACATTCAGCGCTACAGGTGTTGCAGGTTTCTTCTTGCCCTAAACTGACATGGTGTGTAAGTGAAAAAATCTTGAAAGTGACTCTAAATCACAAATCCTCACACACACACGCGCACACACACACACACACACACACACACACACACACCATGGAGAGGTTAAATGTAATATTTATACCGATAACAAAAATAACAATCTACACATAGTTTTATTACATTTTATTTTATTTCAATATTATACATGTTAATAAGCTTCAACTTTCCCATTTGTAGCTAGATATAATCATGTTATTTACACTGAATTCTATACAACCAGACCCGGTACCTCTCAACAAATATTAGCATTGTCTAACAAGCAATGGAGAAATAAGAGAAACAATAAAATTACCGGTAATCAATGTGTACCAATATAAGTGGTGCGTCTAACAAATATCCTCTATGTCAAACATGTTTCAACAATTGTACACCAATTTCCAAACTATGTTCAGCCTGGAAAATTGATATGCACCATTGATAAATGTACACAAAACTATGACGACATATCGGCACAGCTATGACCAGATTGTAGGCTATCATACATATGACAACATTAGGAAGAAATATATTTGAATAATAATTCAAAATAAAATGAAATAATGAATGAATGAATGCATTATGTTTTTCTTTTGGTATTAAACAAATTGAAAGTTTTAAGAAATCTGTTTTAGCATAACCACGTGATACATACTAGTACTTAATAGGCTATTTCATAAACTTTGAAAATATGTACAATATACATATACCGGTATTCAAAACAAATACAAATATGTTACTCTGGATTGTCAAGAAATAATACAAATTTCAAACATTTATCAAAGTATCGAAAATAAACTAAGGATGAATTTGAGCAAAGAAAATGGTAATTTCAACAGGTGGGTTTTGATGATTGTGTTTTTTCAGCGACCGATCATAGCGCCTTGAGAGTTGCAACTGCTACACATTAACGTAGCGTTACAATATTTCTGTCATCTGACATGAATACTTGAAGGACAACTCGATGACAATGACAATTTGGTGCAATGATAAAAATTCAGATTAAGAATAAACAAACCTGCTTTGACCCGCTAAATCTTCCAAGGTAGGTTATTTAATAATAAACCGGTGGATAAAATATGTAGTTAACTCCACAATCTTACTAGAACACCTGTCTGCTTGACAGCTCGTATTCCAAAATATTGTACGGTTGTGACACTTTTCAAATTTTCTTTCAATATTCCTCCAATTTATCTAGACCAACATAATCAGTATCAAATTTCATATTACCATTTATGATGCAGTATTTGCTGTACCATAGAATGAGATGGTTATGTAGATGTCAACATAGTTCTGGATTAACAGCATTGGATCTACCTTGCTCAGGGAGTTGATAACGTAAACATGGTAAAACATGGTAAAACATTGATCAGTTTACAAGTGAATGAGTGAATTATTCTTTTATGTCACAGCGGGAATCCTGCTCCTAAAAGATGCATCAAATCACACCGTGCGAGCGTAGATGCGATGCAAATCGCAATGACAGAGATCGCATGTTATACTCTTACGTACAATTGAACTAGACTAGTCGTACAACTAACTGACCTGTGTGAGCGAGCCTCAAGGTTACACGGGTGGGTGAGTAGTGTTAGGAGTCCTCTGACTGAGTATGTATACTCTTGAGGGCATACTTGATGTATTATGGAAATAAATATTATATTTAATATGGCAAGTATGATAGAAGAGATTCTTCTGTTAATTCTGAGAAATAAAAGAAAATCATTTTCTGTGCTCAATGCGTTTAAAAATTAACAGAACTAATAGCTCAATATGAGCAAAACATTGTAATACAAATGGCCACATACAAATCATTAAGGGCTGTGCCCAGTAGAACAAATATGGCGTGCAGATAAATATTTCTATACTAGGGTGTTTGGTCACAAAATTTCCTTCTATAGTAGCGTACATTTGTTAAGAAATAATGAGTTCGTTCCTACAGGATAAAACTTCTATGATTGGGTGGCAAAACTTTTCCTTCTTGTGGTGCCATATATGTTCTACCAGTACAGCCCCAACTAGAATTTGTGGTTTAAGTAGTTTTTGCACCAATGGATTCGATATTGCATCAAGATATGTAGTAAATTTTCCTCTTATTTCAGAAATATTCTTCGGCCCCGAGATTACGAAACTTTGAGTATGATTTCACAATTCCCCTTATTAAATCTGAACGTGAGCATGAAATTGTACTCAAAGGGTTTCGTAATCTCTGGACCAGATCCTTATACAAGTACATCACTACAGTGTTTGAATTAATATGGGGTCCGGGGGTTCATTTCAAAATCTGCAATGTTAAAGGTATCTGTGTGAACCCCTGAAAATTACAGATTTTACCACCATTAACATTGGGCTTATGGAGATTGACCCCCTTATTATTTTCTTTATTTGGAACACTTTCATCATCAGTGGTAGCATTGTGATATGACTGTGCCAGACTTTCATAGGGGACATGTTCCTTTCACCTGTTCCAGCTCTCTGTACTGTCTGTGCTCAAACCTTGTTCCAAGGGAAAGGAACGCTTCGCACTCCTTCCAGGGTGTATTCAATGACACAAGAGCTTGCAAGCGGCTTACAAAACTAGCCACTGTCTCAAGAGTCGTATGAACTGTACATGGGACAGGAAACCAGTTTAACTAAGCGGCTTATTCAGCCCTGTGCTGATTGAATGCACCCCAGTTCTGTCTGCACCACCTTATTAGCAGAAACAGACTGTGCAGGTTATGTGCGGTTCCATTCCATGAACCAGTGGATCTGGAGTACTCTGAACACTGTACTAATGTGAAAGGAATGTCCCCAAACAGTCTGGATTCCTTTCCATGTATACAATCACAAATTTTATTACTCGTATGAAAAGGTACCTTAACTCTCTCCATGATGGAGGCAATCAGAGATGCCCTAAAGAGCAGTTCCTGTGCCTAATCCAGCAGGCAGAGGGTTAAACATACATACCCCATGCCTGTAAATCTCTGTTCCCTGCTGATTTACGTAATCGTGGCCACTGATGCACAAGGCTTCTCCAGTTGTCAACAACACTGGGAAGGTTAATTAATCTAATTCCTGTTGAAAAACTGGAGATTCCATGATCAGCAAATCATGATTGCATTATAGCAGACTGGGATGAGAAAAACAGGCACACAGGAATTGGAGAAAGCAAACATATTGGTCATATGGACATTTCTGACAGCTAAAAGACCAAACTGACACGAAAAGTACAGTACATATTTAGTCAGGACACAGTTATGTCAGAATTCACAATAGTCTTGCAAATTTGGGAGTCAAAAATAATCCTAAAGACAAAACTACGGTTCAAATTGCACTTGGTACTAATTGACACATCATAACTGACCTATAATGCATTTAACCCTCTCCATGCTGGAGGCAAGTAGAGATGCCCTAAAGAGCTGTGTCTGTGCCAAATTCAGCAGGGAGAGGCTTAAATAAAGCATAAACTGCTTGAAGACTCTTCTATGCAGGTTTTGTGATTTCGGGCAAACACTCTATATACATCTGATCACAGAATACCCAGTGTGACCGAAAACATTATTCTGTTTTTTCGTAATCATACATTGATGTACAACTGACATTTCACAATGTTCAGGTATGTGGTACACTATGATACGCTGAGGGTACATGGCGATACGCTAACGAAGGTACACGGGTCGTTAACAAGGACACTCTTTGACACAGTAATAAATACATACGACTTTGTTCTGAAAATAAACGCTTCATCATTTATCTCTGTAGATAGATACAACACATACTCTTCATTTCAGGGTAGAACTTTCTGATCCGATGTGGGGGAAAAAAGAAAAGGAAGCAGCAGGAGAGGTGTCTTATTGATCAGTTGAGGGTAAAGGATTGACGAAGTAACATATGATGAAAATTATGATCGAAAAGAGATTTAATTGAAAAAAATGAATAAGTGTATGAAATTTGGAAAGGAGGTAAAATGACAGGATGAAGACAAATGCAAGTCAAGTAAATAAAGATTCAATCAAATCTAAATTATCCTTCGAAAAAATGTAATAAAACAAGAGATGCCCTTCTGAGCCCAATGTTAAAAAATTAATGAAAACTTTACAGCCTTGTCAAAAGTGTTCAGTATGGGGCTGCTCCTTTCTAGCTGTTCTGTCTGTACTATCTGTCCAACACATGCACAGTTACCAAGGGTCAACACCACAGTGTAACTGCGCATGCGTCAGACAGAAAGTACTGACAGAACAGCCAGAAAGGAGCAGCCCCTATTACTACTAACTTCACAACTTTTATGACACAAAACAGTATGAATCAACAGTCTCTATGATAAACTGATTTGTGAAGGAGAACAACACTTCTGTACAAAGTTGAAAAGAGAGCTTGTCAATGACATCAGATCAAAAAGTTCCCATTTCTATGTACATTACTCACACCCCAAGACATGTCCGCTTTAGATATGGCTGTAAGCTAGATAACCTGTTGCCGTTTCTTCTTGGCATCGATGGCTTCAAGTATAGGCTGTCGCTTGGCTCGGTATCGTGCGCGTAGCTCATCAATTTCTCTCTCCATCTCGGGGTCCAGGTCTGATAAACGTGCTTCAAGTTCGTCGTATGCAAGATTTCGAAGCTGCAATGGTCAAGGGATATGGACATGAAAAACTAACTAAGACTGCATTCCAATATTCCAGTCATTCAAACATTGAAAAATTCACAGAACATGCCTAGTGCCGAGATGGTGTTTGGAATGGGAAACTTTTCATCTTATTGTTTGAAATTACAGTTTATCATTATTCAGAATATATTCTAGCTATTTGATTTGTCAGTTGCACACTCCCTTGGTCTCACAGGTTTACTGCAACATAAAGTCCTGTTGATGTTACAGGTTTCCTCCTTCCCTAAACTGACAAGTAATGATATAAGTGAACAAAATCTTTGAAGCGTTTCTAAACCCCAATAAAACAAACCAACTAAAAAAAAAAGGCACACTCACAAACTCAAAGTCTCCGTCCATGAAGTTGCGCTGGAAGTGGTGTGGGGGCGTGATCTGCTTGGGCTGGGCGTGGGGGAGGGGAGCCTGCTGTGTCTGCTGGGGGGTGGCGGCGGCAGATCGCTGCTTCGCCTCCTGCTCCTTGCGCTCAAAGTGGTCGAGGTAAGCCGGACGGTACTTTTCCTTGCCCACGGTGGCCGTGTCGTGTCCTATGGAAGCAACAGCTTGTTGAATAGTACTGACCAATCAGGTTATTGTTTCTTGAAGCTCTCATATCCATTATGAGACCATAGTGCTCTCGTAAGTGCACAATCCCCATGTATAAGAAATCGCTACGAGAGTCTCATAGTAGATATGAGAGCTTCGAGAAATGATACCGTAACCCTGTGGGTTAACTGGGTTTAGGACATAATAGGTCCTACTGGGCTTGTTGTTATTAAAGGATAGAGGGATAAATCTACTTGATGGAATTATTAGTTGCTTGAAAAAGAACTAAAATGTATTTTTGAAATATAGAGGTAAAAAATAAAATCCAAAAATATTTAGCAAATGTTGTTATCTCTTTTTCCAACACAATGTGTCATATTTTTTACAGTAGTTGAAATATAATCCCTACATTGGCTGGACCAGCAAAGTGTGGACGTACTTTTCATGGTGCCGTCGTCTTCCTCGGCATCCTCGTTGATGACCATGGTGCCGAGCTCGGACTGCAAGGTGTTGGTCTCGCTGTTGACCACTACTGTCCCACTGTCACTGGGGACTAGAGTATCTTGAAGGTAATCATCACGTGGTTGTAAAACACAACATCAACACAACACCATACTCATGCAGCTATGCTGGGTTCAACTCAAATAGTTAATTTAACACACACAAAAAAATAATACCAAAAAATAACAATACCAAAAAAAATATAAATAAAACACACTAAAACACCTGCACACAATAAAACCACACAAAAACACATACACCTCCCATACACATAAACTCC
>JAUTBV010148986.1:5000-10783 GCA_032361325.1 Lepetodrilus fucensis | reverse complement strand
GTTCTATATAGACAGTGATCCCAGGGTATTTGACGGAGGTTAGTGTAGTCATAATGGCCTGTGTTTTCGAGGATGGGGAAGTACTGTACTAGCGCTTTATACAGATAGAAAATGTGTACCCACCATAGACACTAGAGTATGCTATTAGGAAGTCTGCCTCGGCCGGGATCCTGTAAGTGGGGATCTTGTCCTTTTCCCCTCCATCAGGTCCATAACCTATCACGTCCACACCTTTATCAGAACTCTCACCGCGACACGCCTGAATTGACAGGAAGATCGAATACCAGAACAGTGTATTATCTGCGTAGACAATTCCTGTTAAATTGATGGCAACAACAATTTCTTATTTGGCTCATTCTCCACTAAACTTTTCGATGTTGGTAAAACATGTATTAAGTGTTGCTTTGCATTGATATGAAAGACAGACAATTTGTGAAATTAATATTGACAAAAATGATCAGTCTAACAAATACGTAGCCTAATGCTACTTTCCCAGATACACTAACTTTATCCGGATCCCAACACGACCAAGCCTGACCTCAAGGTCGTGTTGGTCGTGAAGCATCGTGGAAAATACCCCAGTATGCAAATATATGTAATGTATACGACTGTCATACGATCGTCATACGACAGGCATACGATGCAATACGATTGTGTACGTTCTTTATAAGATAGCAATACGACTTGTATATACGACCAGTTACGACTGTGACACGACTTAGCATGATGTCAATACGATGGTCATAAGACCTTACAAGACTTCAATACGACCTATACGAATGTCATACGAATGTCATACGACTGTACAATGCCTTCCTGTGCCAGGTTCTGCTCCTCCACATGTATAATGCTGTTTCGAAGATGTATTGCCTTTGTTGCAGTGAACTTTGCGATGAGGCATGTTTTTTTAATGATACATTTTATATCGAACATGTGACGGTCTTATGAAAGTCGTGTTCAGTCGTATGAAGATCGTATGAAGATCGTATGAAGATCGTATGAAGATAGTGTATATTCGTGTTCAGTCGTATGGCGATCGTATTAAGATCATGTTCAGTCGTATGAGTTATTTCCTGCATTTCCCTGTACGAATGAACATGCTCAAAAATTCGAGCACGACCTAAACACCAGGGTCCGTATGCACAGACGTAGTTTAGTTAGTCAGGTTGATTTTCACAGGTCAATGAGATGTTTATGGTAAAATAGATCATGCCATATATATTTGAAAATCATTCAGTAGGATTAAAGGTATAATATCACAGTTGATTGACCTGTATAATGGACAAAGGAATTTCGATCTGAGACTAATTACGCTTGATTTATCAACCCAAAAGTTGTTATTTACTGATGTACTTAGTCCCCAGTACTCAATAGTTATCAAAATAGTAAGGTTTTATATGAATATAGAGAATGTTCCGCTATTTATCTTGTCTTTGATGCATCAACTGAACTATATGAAGGAATTGCGAGAAAACGTTACCTGTGCGTTTTGTATGTTTAAGTCATACCACAGTTATGTCTCCTTGCATTGACATAATGAAGCAAATAACAATACGATCATATTCAGATTGTCTATCAGTAGAATACAGGGGGTTGCATTAGATATTTGTTTATCAAACAGTGGTGGAAAGGTTTTTGGAAGTACAAACATAAGTGAATGTATTTTGCAGCCGTCCAAAACAACCATAACTATCTGTGATATTATGCCTTTAAATACTAAACGTTCTAAGGCTCGAGATACACGACCGAAAACAAGTAGGCCGTGGGCCACATAGGTCCCTTGTGCACCCCCCCCCCCCCCCAACTTATGTTAACCAACATTTGTTGAAACCTTAGGGTGTCCTAATTCACTTGTTAACAGAAAACAATAGGGACGCAATACCCGTTTGGTATCCTGATTGAGGGGTACCCTCAAATTTCGATTTCACGCTCTGATACCGAGCACTATTGCATGAAGGGCATATATTCATTCGCTAGAGGATATATACACACACTACAATACTACTTATGATATATCAAATGAAAGATAGTTCAATTGTGCATCTGTAGGTATGCGTAATGACCTCATTTAGTTTATTATTTGTCGGGGAAATGGTATTTTAAAGGCACGAGGGACCTATCTGGCCCACGGCCTAAAGCAAATACAAGCCACAACCAGCTGATAACGTTAATTGTGTCCCTTTTGTTACTTTGTAGCCGTCCGATTTCAACTGGTCGCTTTGATGGAAACATTTTATACTAATATTTGTAAACCGTTCTAAAACGTCTATGTACGTTTCACTTGTAAGCAAAGGATGTTATTTCACTTGCTTTACAATCACTAACAACAAAAACACGAAGTTCACATTGTTACCTATGTTACTGATGAGGCTATGTTCGATATGCATACCGTATTTATCCTCCGATACTCACTTTCCGGGCCGATAAGCGTAGATCGCATAGTTCGTGAAATATACAAAACGAAACTTCAAATTGTTGTTCCTACCTGTACATTGAACATTTAATCCATGAAATAAACACAGTTCCTTATGCAACTAAAGTCCTCGGTAACACGCATGGCCATCATTAGATACTCTAGCTAAAATGAATGACTTGTGTTACCGGACACAAGAT
The DNA here is from genome assembly GCA_032361325.1 of Lepetodrilus fucensis. NCBI lineage: Eukaryota > Metazoa > Mollusca > Gastropoda > Lepetellida > Lepetodrilidae > Lepetodrilus > Lepetodrilus fucensis. Next base: position 8,170 of record JAUTBV010148986.1, on the reverse strand, counting down.
TTGCGTATCCATTTAAAATCTTGTTTTCCCAAGAGTTTTCCGATAGTATAAATAATCAACAAAGCAGACGACCATTTCCCGTGTGTTATTGGTGACTTTCTAATGTTGGTGAATTTACACTAAATTTCACAATTTGACACAAGGTAAAATTACATAACATTACAACATTTAGGTGACATACTTACGCATGAGAGTTTTATCCGAAGAATTTGTGTAGGAATAACGAAAATAAGATGACTTGTCAACTTGGGACTCTTGATGACGTCATATCTCTATATATATCACGAGAAATCACGGAACAAAATGGGCGTCCGAACACTTTGGTCGTCCGGAAACTTGAGTATCGGACGATAATATGCATCCTCGAAAAACACAGACAATTATGCCTACTTGGCATCCGCCAAATATAAGTACCCCGATATGGATAATGGATATAATTATGTTTTGATGATAGTTGCCTTCTCTGACCATAGACACAATATTGTACCTGCTAACATTAAATGATTCAATCTGATTACATATAAAAATACAATGTACCTTAAATAAAGTATGTCACTTTAAAAATGTTTCTCAATTTATATCCTTAATTATAAACACGTTAAAGTAAAACACATTTATATGTCCATCCATTATCTTGAATACTTGTTTTGTAGTAATATTTATATATGTCTCGTATACCAAAAGAGAAATAAAATTGAATTGCATTTAGTAATATATGCGCAGAATATACGCACCGCCTCGGAGGCTCCACGACCAAAATTGTATACATATATGTATCACCCAATACTGTGTTTTCGCAGTAGATATCGCTTTCAAATAGCAAGCGATATCTACAGCAGTAGACCCAATTAGTTATTTATTTATTTATGCCGATGTATACATTAAAACGATATTAATATATAACTTCCGGTTCTAAATTGTACAGTCAAATATCCTGTGCAACCATTTGAACTATATACGGGTTTAGTTTACTAAAGCAATCCTTCATCCCTTGTCTATGATGATTCCTGATCAATGGCACTAATTGAACTTGTTCTTCAAGACGACATGTGACACTGATTACGACCAGTTTCTTTGCCTTCAGTGGATCCTGTTTCACCAAACTTCAACAAGAACAGTGTCCTTTGCAAACAAGTTAACCATGTAAAACATAACGCACCAAAATTAGAACAGAACACAACAGAATCGTAATAAAGAACCCACAAAAATTAGACCGAAATCGTAAAAAGAAAATTTGACATGAGAGGTCTTTTCTTGCAATGGCGTCATCTGTATGCCATCGACTAATTGAGTAATTACAGATTAGGATATCAGAACAATGTACATTAACACATGACCACAATCAGTCACGAGGTGAATAGCATTCTTCTGATCAAGATGGATAGTCCAAACTTAATATCCATGTATAGTAGGCCTCATATACTAGTATAAGATGAGAAATAAATAGATGATAACAAGGTGGGTGCAGTTGAGTAATTATTTTAGGTGTCGCTTTTGACGTATGGCGACACTTGGTTCAACGCGGAAACGGATTTGCCTGCGTGCGGATGTTATCCTTGCTATTCGCACCTACATGTCTACAGTATAGTCCAACTATCAGAAAGACAGTCATGAAAATGTACGGGCTGGTTTTATTATTATATGATTCGTATACTCCTCTTGATCGTATGAGTGAGTGAATATGGAGTTTAACGTCGCTGCGGGATCGTGATCGTGTAAATATTCGTCTAACATATTTAAAATAAAATATTCAAGTTGCATGGAAGGCATGGTTAATTCATTAAATTTAACATTTAGTATTTATCGTTTGCATAATACATATATCAAAGGTTCTAAGCTGATAACATAGGCCTACTGAAGTGCATGGACTTTGTTCGCTTCATCGTAACTTTGCACTAGTCTCGGCGTAATGATCAGCTGATAATGTCCTAAGGGTTGGGATACAAGTTAAATGACATCCCAAAAAACTGTAAGATTCGGAATTGAAAGACTTCAACGCAGCTTCGCGAATTCTCTGCATGCTTTGTCAAATCTGCATAACTTGAATTTTGTTTTTATCAGCCCAAGGTAGTAATAACAATTTCAATGTTGTTTTAGCAGCCCAGGATATAATTCTCTGCCCAATTCTGTGATATTTAAAATTCAAAAATGTTTTATAAAGTGTTCATTCTGAAACTAATATAAAAAATATCAAGTTGTATATGTGGCACTATAAATATTCAGCACTGTTTAAATTGTTTTATCATGCAACACAATAATATTGTCATACGCTAAATTAAGTGTTTCTTAAGAGTTGTTCATTCCTTTTGCTTAATTATGTAGAAGTTTCAAATGTGTATGTAACTGCTAAATGGTAATGGTAATAGAAGCCATCCCTGACGTAGACACCCATTTGATATAAATGTGGCTAAGTGTTGTCATTATCGACAACATTGTCAATAGTAATATCTGGCAGTAGGAGTGAGAATTATTGGTACAGTAAGTAATTTAGTGATGCTAAAGGCCGTGACGCTGATCTGTTATACAATTTATAAATTATTTGAGCAAACAAACAATAACTGCGAGAGCATACAGTACCAACAGCGAGTTGAAGGATGTTGAAGTTTAACATTGATGTGTATGTACTTCCGGTATATCACTGTAACTACGTCAATGGTGTAACCCAACCCATCTCATCATTGATTTGACGTCCAAATGTCATATAGTACACACTTTAGTAGGACATCTCGCAATGGGAACACGCCAACATGCTCTACGCACTTCGGTGAATCTCCATGTCTGTACTGTAGGTCGCACTGTGTTTCAGCCCATCCCCAGTCACGTGGCTTTCTTAACAGTTCGCAAAGACACGTGACATGGGACCGGAATGTCTTTTTAGCCGAGAAATCGTAAGAACCGCATGACGTCACGTATGTCGTAAATCAGACGCATTATTGACAAACGCACGCGCTGCGCGTGATAATGACTTGAATTCCCGCCCTTCACGAGCCCCCCACCGAGAGGTATATTGCCCGCCATTGATCGGTCAATTATCGCCTGATAACGACATCCTTCTGTCATATGACCAAGAAATATTATTTTAATTCTTTGATGTCCCTTAATATAAATACGATCGATGGTATAATTGACAAGTTACAGCCCTAAAAAAATAGACATTCATCTTAATCGTT
>JAUTBV010148986.1:0-2500 GCA_032361325.1 Lepetodrilus fucensis | reverse complement strand
AGATCATCTATATACATGAAAACACATTTACAATAAAATTCGATTAAAAAGCTTAACGTGTATTTTGTATTTAGTATCGCGTAATGTAAATCGCATTCAAATACAATGCATCATCTAAGGTTAAGTTTGAAGTCTGGATTAACAGGCATTATAAATACCTTTGCCGCATGTAACAGTTATACTGACAAAATGCGACCTTCATTATGATGACACCCTTCGGATTGTTACTATAAAGTCATTCACACTACCAGTCTATGTTTTGAGGAATTGTCGCAAAATGTAGCTGTGGACGACTAGATGGAATCGATTCCAGTCATGCGCAGTGGATGAGTGGGCAAGACCTCCATTAATCCAGACAGTGGTTACATACTTTCTATGCCAGCTACTTTGTTATTTTGTCTGAGATCTGGACACGCAAAGCTGCTACGATAGTTCAGACTTGCCCTGAGGATCTGGAGAAGCATAGCACGTATTTACCCACCATCATGAACACATTTACACAACGGCTGAACATGGCGAAATGACACGAATATTGGTAACGGTTACTTCTTGATTACACTTTGATCTTTGAAATTTCCAAAAGACGTTGGATTGGAAAAGAATGGAAACAAATGCTTTCTTGAAGATTCTGGTAGATTCAAGGTCGTCTAGATACATTTGCATGTGCGTTCAGTAACTAAAATGTTCTATTTCATTGAATAATCTATGTACTGCTGTGCATGCACCATTTTCAAAGTTCTAAAGTTTCTATCATTCATGTACATGTGTAATCATGATAAGTGAATGAAACGTGACATTTAACATCTCTTGGAAAATATATGCGTCTTGGAACCGCTATATATCTTTATGTTTAGTGATATGGGATGGGCAAATAGTGTGTGTGTGTGTGTGTGTGTGTGTGTGTGAGAGAGAGAGAGAGAGAGAGAGAGAGAGAGTGTGTGTGTATGTAGCTATGGCTTTGAGGAGGGGTGATTATGCACGTGTGTGTGTGTGTGTATGTGCGTACGCTCACGCATACGTTACGGCGTTGAGGTACAGTTTCTTCGTGCCTTCACGACAGAGTGTATGTCCTCATTTCTAATTAGTTTTTTTTTTAAACATCGCAGAAACGTGTCATTCTTCGCATTGAGGAAGCAACTCAATACGTTCTTCGTGGAAAGTAGTATAAAAACAAAACAAGTCCAAATTTGTCTTGGGAAATAAAATACTAAAATACATATACATAGTGGAAGGGGTTCATCATTTGTTCAACCATCGTATGGGTGTTTATCAGAGTGTTCGATATCAGGTAACCATTGCCCATTCTTCAGTGTAACTTAGTTACCAGTTCTACATGGAACAGGAATATAAAATTCTGTGTACATTGATCATAATTAGTAGACAGAGTTGTCCAAAAGCAAACAGATTGGCAGATGAGTTATTATCGAATAAGGATTTATCAGAGAAAAAACAACTCCATTAGTATTTGTAAATAGATGTTTCGTGTTAGTGAGGATCGCTATTTCTTTCTTTGAGTTCTATCTTCTATCTAGTTATCTCTCTCTCTCTCTCTCTCTCTCTCTCTCTCTCTCTCTCTCTCTCTCTCTCTCTCTCTCTCTCTCTCTCTCTCTCTATCTCTCTCTTTCTCTCTCTCTCTCTCTGTTTCTCATTTTGAGTTATATCTGTTTCCTCTGTCGAGTTATCTCTTTCCCTCTCTTTCTCTCTCCCTTGTTATATATATATATATATATATATATATATATATATCTTCCTCTGTTTCTCTCTTTGGGTTATATCTCTGTTTCCTTTGTCGAGTTACCTCTCTACCTCTCTTTCTCTCTCCCTTGATATATATCTCTCTCTCGCTCTCTTTCTCTCTTTCTCTCTTTCTCCAGCTGCGGATTCGGGTGGAGATTACAACATGTATGAGTAAGATTTCATTCTTAAGCTCAGATTGTATGTGCAGATTTGTATGGTAGATCTGAGAGCTTGAGTTGAGCATGCGTTTGGGACTGGAGTTTCAATTTCTTGGCAGTTTTCAATCACTTTTCCCACATGCTCCATATTAATATTATAACGTTCTACATATTACTAATAGCATGCATTAATATGGCCTACAAAACAACGTTTATCTGATCCATTGTTCGTTTACATACTTTTACTTTCAGTTTGAACATTATTTAATGGTCTGAAGCCGATTGCATATCTGAAACAATGAGAACAAACTTGACCGTGCCGATACTGGGATTCGAACCCGAGTTGCTGCATTTCGATTTCAACGCTCTACCGACTGAAGGACATGGGTAACACCGATGGCGAGACCGGCTACACACTGATCCATTGACCAGGATAATAATGTAGCGCTATTGGCAATCTTTCAAGCATGGATTTGGTACAATATAAAATTGAACACATGTTATTTAGAATTAAAGGCATAATATCAAAGATATTTATGGTTGTTTTGGACTAGTTCTTAGCTATAACTGCAAAGTACATTCACTTGACATACATAAAATCATGT
>JAUTBV010148964.1:0-10784 GCA_032361325.1 Lepetodrilus fucensis | reverse complement strand
CATCACAATGGTAGAACAATCAAATAAACCACTAAATGGGTCAAACGATATCTACTGCTGTAGATATCGCTTGCTATCGAAAACACAGTATTGGGTGATAAAAGAACATATCAGATAATTCATGCTCGCATCAGGCTTGTAGTGATTTAAATGCTCATCTGCATATACCTAATATATAATTCTAAATAAGTAAACCAAATTCACGGAAAGGTAATAAAGCTTATAAATATCATTGTGCAAGTCGCAGTGAGACAGCATATCATTATATAATATTAGTTTTTCTCATGTCAAAAATATACCAATCTTAGGAATTAAATGTATTTCAATACTGGTGGATACGATATAAATATAATCCGAGATTTGTCTGACGAAGTAAATAATACTATTCTCTAATATATCTATCAAATCTCGTAGACTTAAGCTCTGCACGTGCTGGCGCTTTGTAATTCAATTACTTATATTAATCAATATGTTACCGAAACGTTTCTGGTAGTTGGTTACAAAACGTAATGGAAATATATGCATGCACCAACATATACTTTAGTTTATTTCAATGTTACCTTGATTAAGCAAACGAATAATGAAGCATATGTATAATTTGTCGAGGAGAGGTATAAAAATACGCTTTGCAGCATAAGTATCAATCATCATTCATTTTCATTTGATTAAAATAATGTTTAAGCCAAACTGATAAATCATTCATCTTAATTCAAGGAAAGAGGTTATTAATAAAACAGACACTATAGGCCTATACATACTTGTCAATATGCTCTATGTTATAGATGAGCATATTTGAAGTAACATGGTTTTTTTTAACACCATGGCTGGCCTGATATATTAAAAATAGGTCAGATTTACACTTCATGAAGGATATAGACTACTGTGATTTCCGTATAATTAGAATAAGTACGAACATAAAGCATAGCATATAACATTAGTCAATTAATTTATTATCTACACATTAGCTAAGTAATATGACTATGTCCACTACAATACCATTATTAATGTTCATAATGCCATACTAATGTCATACTAATGTCATACTAATGTCTTCGCCGCTATGAGATTAATAAACATTTCCATTTATACGAACAAGTATTTCAATTATATATTTGTCTTTTTTTTTATTCCCTGGGATAATTACGTGTATTCCTATACTACTGGAAATCAGGACAACTCTTAATCCTCACTGGACGAACCATCCATGTTTCACTAAGCGTTCGTAGTTTGTATCCGCCATAGTAGTCCGGTCACTTAGCAAGATTTCTTGCACTTTGTGATACAAGCATGTCATTTGGTATACCGTTAGCAGGTGCGTAGCTGCCTATTAGCAGATACGCAGACGCTTCCACATCAATTTCCTAGCTAACGTTATTTTGTATACAAAACATAACACATAGTACAGTTACAGTACGTCAACGCTTCCACATTAAAATACCCCTAGCTACGCGCCTGGTTAGGATACCCCATAGTAAGATATTTAAAGACAGGCCCCCCCCAGCTGGATTTGACTGCTGGCGGATATGACCGCCATCTTTAAAAATGGCCGATACGCTAATCTCGATGTCTTATATTACTAAATGATCGGTGTATAGAGGACTCGCTGCTGTCTGGTAACGTACAGTCTGCAAAACTTACGCCAGTACACCAGAACTACTGCTGTGGATTAGCATCGCTGTGCGCGCCGTGCTTGCGGGAGGCCATGTTCATAACTAACCGTCGACTAATAACTTCTGTGACAAGCTTGATAAGGCTCACTAGATACGTAATTAACCGTTCTGACAGCTCTGAAATGACATCTCAGTGGAAACGAAGTTAATATCGATGTAGCAATCAGTTATTATGGCACATTATAGATATCCACTGCACGGGGTGGATGGCCTTGTGCATGTACACTGCTTGTATGCAGCATTGTAAACAGAACTTCTTTCAGTTTTAGGTGGAGGTGGCACCGGAACTCAGTCTCAGATATTCGTTATTGCTAAGGCCACCTGGAAGCAATCGAGTGGGAGTACATTGCATCATATATAGTTGTCAAGGTTACAGTAATAACTTGTTACTAGTTATAGCCTTGATCTCTTTCGTTAACCAGAAATTAGCGTAGGCACAGTCCAAACAAGCCGATAATGTTGTTAATAGTCTTAATATACAGCTGAAAAACGGAGCTTATTATTTGAATCCTGAATCCAGTGCACGCCACACCGTCATAGTTACCTTGAATACGGCACGTATTACAGATGTGATACTGTGAGATGCGTTATACGTTCACAGTCTATAATAATGATTGCATCAATTTCACAATGCTGATCAACGTCTACTCATGAGAAACATAGGCTATAAATGCATTTTCAAAAGTATTGATTGTTTATCATCGGCAGGGAAAATTAATAATTTCGATGGTTTTGCTTTCATTCCCGAAAGCGAGGATTCTTGTAAAATAATATCTTTATATATTACATACGACCAATAAACTAATAACGAGGATAAGTAAAATAACACTACCGGTATATTATATAGAATAAGAGGCCTTTAAAGTTTCTAGTTATCCATGTAGTTCATTCTTAGCTTATTATGCACATGATTTGCAGGTCTGTATCCTACAGATGTACAAGATGTCACTATTATTGAGGCAATGAGTGTTTGGTCTATGTAACGTTGTGATGTATATTAGTTATATTAGGAATGGCGTATGCGTGTACAATCAACGGTCATCTTTAGGGTAGCTACGAGTATACTATCGATAGTGAGAGTATTAAACAGCTCATCAACTACTAGATGGCATGATCATAATGAATCATTTTTTTATTTATTTTTTTATAAATAATTGTATTCCAGTAGATTACATACATATACTATAAATATGTGAATGTAGAATCAGCTTAGAAACGTACGGAGATGGAGCAAATACAGGTGGTCTATAGACAAGAAATGAGTCAACAACAATATGGTAGAATAGGAAAGTAGTGAATGTTGATAAATATATATTAAGATAAGAAAAGGTTGTTAGTACCAGCCCATTTATAATTACAGTTTTGCATAGAGATATTTGTGATAGTTCACACAAAAATATAACACTCCACGGTTCTAAAAATCACGAACCGTATAAAAATGGATTGATGACAATTGCAATATTCCACAAGTTTTGCGTTAACCTCAATTGATGACATATGCATCGATATTTAGGGTCATCCCATTGAGCAGTAGGTGAGCTATCGTTTAAGACATGTTCCAAAATAGCAATCAAGCAAGAGACATACTGTATTCTGACTAGTATAGTTTCATTTCCTTTCGTGAACAGAATGGCCATAACTAGATTATTATACAAACACAATATGCATCGAACATCATATGAAAACGCACTCTCTGATTATCCTCGTCTTCTCAATGTTGTGTCAATCCTCTTCTTCAATGTCCTCGTGGATCTATCCAGGGATAAATGCGCCTGAGGGCAAAGCCTTTAACTTGGCATCACCTACTTTTTCTAAACTTAACAAACGAGCTTGTATTAACCACATCCTTGGGATAGTTGTGTATTAAATTTTTCAAAGAAAACGAACTGAATAGATACTATGTTTTCTGAATGAGTTGTCAGCATGCATCAGGACGTTTTTGTGACAGTCGCAGCAGCAATCCTACATATAGCAATGATGTACACGGGAACACAATATTATACGGGTTGTGTATGCCTATTTAATCATCAGACCTGTCCTTCGCGAATAGGCGCCATTCTGAAGTCCGCGAGCAAATCAGGAAATGACGTCATGACGTCAACCTCCATTGAAGCACGGAATCCCGGTACGACCCTTTTTATAAAACTCAGACCTGATGGGAATTGATTTACTCTTCAAATTGTTTCTGAACACAATTTTTGTGATGTTCATTCATGAACATCCTCTTTCACATTTTGGATACAACGACGAAAGTCGAGATGGGTCACGTGGGCTAGGCAAGATGCATAACCCTAGACTCACAGCATACTCAGGCTATGACGTCACATGACGTTTTATGAACAAACTTCTGAGTTGAGTATGAAATAATTCTCAGAAAGTTTCGTAATCTCAGGGCCAGGTGTATACACATATTTAATTATCTCTAGTATAAGATATACATTATATGTAATCTACCTAGTAGAATTCAATGACGCACTAGCATGCAGCGTCCATGTAGACGTGATGCCAGTTGAGTGACACCTGAAAACAGGACATGTCAATCACCGGTCCAGGATCACCTAATTGGTCAGCTTTTACATTGTAGCCTTGATACCTACCTAATTGTTTGGCATTAGGAATGACATATTAGGAATAACATAATCAGTGGTTTTTAGTTTTCAACTATATAGTGTATATATTCTAATACATTGATCATACAGTAAATTGGAATTATCATCATTTGGATAATCATGATCAAGCTCTATGATTTGCATTAAGGTTATCTCGTGACTGAGAATCATTATGTCTGAAGCCATGGGGTATTACCTTGACGTCCCAGGCTCAAATCTCCCCAGGGGATTAATACGTATAGATATATGGTATAGTGTAACTACGTGGACCGCATATTATATTTGGAGCAAGCCATATAGTTATTTATCTAGAAGAAAACTATGCTGGACGGTTGCAATAACTCTGAACGTACGATATATTTAGTTTGAAATGATATATTTAGATGGCCGCTTATGTATTCTTTCCAATGGTGTCGTTTATCATTGGAGACAATAATGTATGCTTGCTTTATGATATATGCTACATGTTATTTGATTACATTGAGGTGTATTGACATGTGCGTGACCAAGATGCATTTAAAGGTTAATCAATGCGCAAGATCCATCTTTAGAAAATAACAACCCTAGCCAGAAATATCGCTTTTCGCTAATCTAACTCATGCACTTTTACAACTTGCTATCCCTATCACAAGTGATGTTAGAATGTTATATTACCTGTGTTTAGTTATTACCTCTGGTAAAGGAACCAGGTTCAGATGCATGTGATGCTATTATTTGATTGGCTATATCTTGGATTCCTATTACTGGATATCCTGGAGAATGGATGTCTTTAGATCTTGGATTTGAGTATCTGAAACGGAAAAAGATTCAACATGAATTAGATTGCTACTTCGTCGGCATCAACAGAGACCATGAAATGACGCATATGTGTCAAGTTCTATTTAAGCCCGAAAGCAAATTACAAGCTGGTACCGCGAGATAAATGACATAGTATTGACATCTTGGCGCCCTTTCATCTTCTTGATTGAAATTGTACGAATATTTTCATTCAAACATCGAATACGTATGCTGAAGCAGTGTATATTGTGTTATTCACTACTGTTGATTGTTGTGCTCGAAAGTAATCAATCTATATATATATATATATAAAGATTACATTCTATTGCTTACACATACTAACATTGCTTCTGCTATAATGCTATTCGGAATGGAAAATGTTACCTGAATGATGAACATCGCTCCTTAGTATTTACGTAACTAACACATTATATCATAATGTAATAGAGAACTGTGTATTATTTACTATATGATTCACCAAACCCGATGTCACCACATATTTAGTGTAATCGTGCTGGTTCGTGGAATCTAAATATCACGTCTGCAGACAGCGGTAATAATACAAAGATTTCAATGAATTATACCAGTATTATTTATCTTGTCGAGTACGTTATTATGAGTTCCTATATTACTTCCTAGTACATCTAGACGCACGTATTAATTAAAGGTGGTAAGTATATAGGTCAATTAAATAAACCCACGAGCATACTGAACCATGGCAACAGACCGGAAGTGGGACATAGAGAGATATGTGTCAGGTAGCAACAGCTTGAACTTACTAGAGTGGTTGGTATGTCGCAATGCCATCATGATGGAGATACAAGACTGAACAAATACTTCAACTAATTAAAAACTGTACATTTCTAACGTGGCATGTGTCGTACTTACTAAAACAATGTCTCTCTATATGCAGTACAAAACAGTAGTGATAAAACAAATAAAACATTCAAGTAGGATGTTTGAACATGTATTGATTGTGCATGTGTTTCCCCTATCATAATTCCACGCGTTGTAGCATTGTCCTTGTTTTCAGGGTCATATTGTGTATGTGTTTCCCTAGGCCGAGAAGCTCTGATCGTCATAGTACAGCTGTACTATGACGGTCAGAGTTTCTCGGCCTAGTGTTTCCCCTATCCTGACTCCACGCGTTGTAGTATTGTCCTTGTTCTCAGGGTCATATTGTGTATGTGTTTCCCTAGGCCGAGAAGCTCTGATCGTCATAGTAAAGCTGTACTATGACGGTCAGAGTTTCTCGGCCTAGTGTTTCCCCTATCCTGATTCCACGCGTTGTAGTATTGTTTTTGTTCTCAGGGTCATATTGTGTATGTGTTTCCCCTATCCTGACTCCACGCGTTGTAGTATTGCCCTTGTTCCCAGGGTCATATTTGCAGAACGCCTTCACACTGAATCACATTGGTGTTAATGAAAGTCGAACAATTTCCCAATAAATGCGCACTTCAATTCCAATCTCCGTGTAAGGACGGAGATTTACTGTGTAGGAAGTGACTGTAATGGCAGTAAAACACTAGTAAATTGATGGTCTTGCCACTGTGAGTATGTTCTGATGTTAACTGTTATTAAAGTGATGGTGTGTCGACCACCTGATACCTGTCTGGAGATAGTTGATCGTTGCATGGCCTCGGGAGTCGCGGTGACCGTATAATATCTGTACGGTGCGATGCTTATAGTTATAAGACAGCAACACTTGAACAGCAGTAAATGGGGTGTCCTTCACTAACAGCATTTACTCACAAGCTAGTAGCGATCACATCTATCGTTAATAATAATCAATAGGTAATAGCAGGACGTATGATTCTTGATTGTCCATAACTTATTGTAAAACAATATAATTAATGATATTCATCCAATGATGTTTACGTTCTTTTACCATTTAGTGAATATGTTTGTGATGTGTACAAGTGTTTATGTGTGTGTGTGTGTGTGTGTGTCACAATCGTGTGTGTGTGTGTGTGTGTATGTGTGTGTGTGTGTGTGTATGTGTGTGTATATGTGTGTGGGTGTTTGTGTGTGTGTGTATGTGTGTATGTGTTTGTGTGTCACAATAGTGTGTGTATGTGTGTTTGTGTGTGTGTGTGTGTGTGTGTTTGTGTGTGTGTGTGTGTGTTTGTGTGTGTTTGTGTGTGTGTCTATGTTTGTGTGTGTGTGTGTGTGTGTGTGTGTGTGTGTGTGTGTGTGTGTTTGTGTGTGTGTGTGTGTGTTTGTGTGTGTTTGTGTGTGTGTATATATATGTGTGTTTGTGTGTGTTTGTGTGTGTGTATATATGTATATATGTGTGTGTGTGTGTGTGTTTGTTTGTGTGTGTGTATATGTGTGTGTATATGTGTGTGTATATGTGTGTGTATATGTGTGTTTGTGTGTGTGTGTGTGTGTGTGTGTGTGTGTGTGAATTGAGGCAGCTTGGTCCCCTGGTTGGGTGGAAACTGGACTGCCCTGGTCAACTACCTACTACTGACCACCACCTGTCCCGGGTAAACACTGTAAATGCAGTAAACACTGTAAATGCAGTACTTGTATCACAATAGCCTGTATTAGAATAAGAAGTCAATTAGGAAATCAATTGCCTGTTTATGTAGACGCGCATTTAACGACCAAATACACTACATCGTATTTTCAATGAAATATTTAATTCACATTGATATACTTCTAAACTTATTGATGTTTTCAAATTGTTGTGGGAAGTCCATTTATATTTCATATAGCTGTCTATGAACTCTCATATATAGCATATATCAATAGTATATGGAATGTACATAGGTACATGTATATTAGTTCAATTCATAAGAGCATTTTGATTCACAGAACTATACATATTACATTTTCATATCAGAATAACAAAAAATATATTATCAGTAGTTAGTGAAGTTAATCTAAACACGCAATAACCGCAACATTAGGTTTATCATCATGTCATAACATTTAATATCTTATTATTCAGCAAGAAATAAGAGTATTTTGTAACGAACCTTGCATGTGATAGACTATAAATACCGTGTACTTTACATGCATGTTGAAATACATATTTAAGAACAGCGAAGAAAATCCATTTAGATCGATCGTCGGTATTTTTGTGTGTAATTCGGTTAATGTTCTTCTAATGCATACGTCATGCCAATTTAACCATGGTATGCTAAGGTAGTCTGTGTATAGGATTGTCCATAACATTGGCATATATCGATTAGAAACATTCCTCGTTTTATCATTATGAACTTGAAATCAACAAATTTAATCATGCTAATATTCTAATTCTCAAAATAGCTGACGACAATAGCAAAACCATCCTGGTATTATCTAAGTCATCGCTGATTGGTTCAAATAGTCTGTCTGAGAAGCTGGATATTTTGGTTAATGTTGCGTATTCCGAATAATTAATTACACAACAATACACGGCCAACGACCATTTGCCCTACAGAGTTAACTATCCAACTTTCGCCTCAAAGAATGTTGTACGTAAGTCTCGCTACATTATACTGTTATGGGTACTGCCATCTCTGCAGCGACTTGAACCTTCGTGGAGACTCATCACTGAGATATAGTCTAGTATGAGATCAGACAGTGTATTGATAGTCTGGCCTTCCAGCAGGGCGAGATGAAGCTGTAGGGACTACAGTAGAGTTTTCCTGGTGTTATCCGTCCAATCTACGTCGATGAAGAATCGGTGGTCATACCACGACCTCTGCTTATGAATGATGAAGATAATTTCAAGTTAGATCCATTCATTAAATTACAAGCACACCATGAACTGGATATCGAGCTATGTGAAGCGTCCACGACTATAAGAAATGGCGCCAACACGAGATCTCAATCAGAAGAGGAAAGTAAAGCCTGCGCCAATCTTAATGAACTGCTCGTATATGGCTACAAAGGCAATATATGGTATTTTTATGTTCTGCGTTCTAATGAATGTTATGGGTTCGGCCTAATGAATACTAAGACGGTACTGTGATTTATTGTTCTAACAAGAAGCAAGATGAGGTCTGAATGGATAGGAATTACCAGGGAATCAGTGAACAACGGCAGCTACACCATAACCTCTGTTACACGATGTCTGAGAGAGTCCAGAGGAAGTAAAACCATGGCACGACCATTTGTGTGTGATCTCAAACTCCTCTATACGTAATTGCAGAGAAAAACAAATAAAATACAGTTATATAACATAATACTGCATAGAATATATCATATAACGGCATTAGTTGTCAAGGGCCTACACGTTCGTAATATCAGCTATTCATCCCGTGATTAGTGTAGTTATCAAAGAAATGTTCAAGCCAGCAGGTTGTGTTTTTCTTCCAATATTAAAGTTGAGATTGTGTCCCAGTAGTTCAATTACCGGAGAAATGTCCTAATCCTAATCATAAATCAATAGCCCCGTTATTTTATAATTAAGCCGTTTACAAATTTTGTTTTGCTCGAACGACATAATTGAATGCCTTTAGCCTTTTGTTGAAGGTTGTTGAACGTTTAAATCAAGTCTTCCTCCGCAAAATACAACGCTGTATATGAATCAAAATAGCCGTTGTGATTGACCAGCACAAGTGTTGCTATTCATAGAATAATGTCGGTTAATAGGAAACATGCTATAGGCCTACAGTAAGGTCTGTGTCTTATCGATGTAAACGATTACAATTTTAATTCAGTTATAATATAATGTTCTAGTGGTCATGTATTGAGTTAACTGATCTATCATAAATAGACCCGTTTTCAGAGTGGCAGTGAAGATTATCACTTAGATACAATAATTGTGTGCTTCTCTGTCTGTCTGTCTGTCTGTCTCTGTCTGTCTGTGTGTGTATGTGTGTGTGTGTGTGCGCGCGCGCGTGTGTGTGTGTGTGTGTGTGCGTGCGTGCTTGTATGCGCCTATGTATTCACATGAGTGTATGTGCGTGTGTGTATTTGCGTGCGTGTGTATATGAATGTCTAGTGATTAACAATGAGATATTCATTAAATGCTTATGTAACCCAATCTCTCAAATTGAAACCGGTATTTATAAACAAATATAAGCAGTTGTATGAATTGTAAATACAACAGCATTATTAGTAGACACAACAGCATTATTAACATACTAGGATGGAGAAATAATCATGGCTGTTGTGGCACGTTGTACACATATATAAATGGAACACCAATCATGATCATTAGTGAACAAAGAAATCCGCACAATTGCTATCTACGAGATAATTGCACAAATGATTTCTAGGCTAGACTTGAGTTATTCAATTGTTCTGGACTACTTAATCTACTGTATGTTTTTAGAGACCATCGTCGTTTGATCTTGCACAAATATCGTAAACACGATATGTATATCCCAATAGCCTGTGGGCAAATGAATATATTATCGTAAGTATATATTTAACGATACGAATGCAGACAGAATGTCATCTATCAATGATATTAATTCAGTAAGTGACCCATAACAGATTCAATTTAGTTTAATTGAAAATTAACCATAACAACTGTTGTGGGTGTTTTGCTAATTATACAGTAAACGTTGATTCATATTTCTTCTATTTTTTATACTTAGTAGCATTATTGTGATCCGAGTATTTCGTAGTATTCTGTCTGTTGAGGGTTTCCAGTAGATCAGGGACGACCAACAGAATATATAGGCTGGCTGGCAGATTTGGGCCTGCACCCTTTCTAGCTGTAATGTCTGTACTTTCTGTCCGACGCATGTGCAGTTACCAAGGATCAACACCGCACAGTGTAACT
>JAUTBV010148953.1:0-10787 GCA_032361325.1 Lepetodrilus fucensis | reverse complement strand
CCTTCCTAAAGATTACATCAATCCAAACGCTACCATTGTGACCTATGGAAAAGTATTTGGTTGTGTAATACCTATAGCATGACCACATCCAACATTGGAAAGGGATTAGTTGCATTTTACGTACGCTGCTCTCACTATCGTAGACGTTGTTGATGTACAATACATTATGCCACCAGTTCGTCTGGCAGTTGGCGTTGTCATAGGCTAGAGCATCTGTCTTCAGTGGACCGCCCATCACATACTTGAATAGACAGGTGTACGCCATCAGAATCACCAGGTACACCGGATAAAGTCTGAAATACCATGGACATTTCAATATGCAGGGGATTTCTTTACGAAGCTGTCTAGATCTTATCCACTAGGAGACCATGCATAGCGCTCTCCATAGCGCCCGTTGGCCATGTTAGAGCGCTGCGAGTGCTGTGGTACGAACATCAGTCAACAAGGGTTCAATATGTTTATTCGTATCGTCGTTAGATTCATGCGAATTTATAGTATACATGCTGAAAGTAGACCAAACTGTTCATTACAAATCCAATACATCTGGGCCGGTATTCATAAAGGGGCTTAAGTCAGTTTTTGAAGACCAAACATATAGCAAAAACTGTATTCATAAAAAGGCTTAAGTCAGTTGTCGCTATATATTGATCATCAAAAACTGACTTCAGCCCTCTTATGAATACGGTCCCTGGGCCGGTAGCCCTTTTATGAATACCGGCCCAAGGACCGTATTCATAAGAGGGCTTAAGTCAGTTTTTGAGGATCAATATATAGCGACAACATGAATACCGGCCCAGGATGATTTAACTTGTATACATCTAATATACCAACCTCCATAGTCTGTGAACGTAGTACATAATGATCTGCCGAAGCGATAATCCACCCACGCGTTTCGCTTCTCTCAGGTACAGGTAGGCAGCCAGGCAACCACTGACATCAAACAACAACATGCATTATCGCAGCCAATAATTAAGCATATATTATATTTCATTACGATATCGAAGGTAGTGTAGTGCACTAGCCTGCGTTGCTGTACTGTAACTATTGTGTTGACGGCACACAGTGTACATGGATATAGGGAATTTGAAGGAAATATACGTTACCTAATCAAGAAGAAGGAATCGGACATTTGAAGGAAACATACGTTACATAATCAATAATAATTAATCTGGCATTAGAAAGAAATATACGTTACCTAATCAAGAAGAAGGAAACGGATATTTAAAGGAAACATATGTTACCTAATCAAGAAGAATGAATCTGGCATTTGCAAGAAATATACGTTACCTAATCAAGAAGAAGGAAACGGACATTTAAAGGAAACATGTGTTACCTAATCAAGAAGAAGGAATCGAGTGTTTGAAAGAAACATACGTTACCTTTAAGAAGAAGGAAACGGGCATTTGAAGGACACATATGTTACCTAATCAAGAAGAATGAAAGTGGCATTTTAAGGAAACATACGTTACCTAATCAAGAAGAAGGAATCGGTTGCCAATGAAGCATTGACGACTGCCTGCATGGTGAAGTCCTTGATCTTCTTCAGTACCTCAGTGGCATTCTCGTCTGAACAAATTGCACATATAATAACTCTGCTGGGTAAAATGTTGGTGACCCATCAGGTTAAAGTATTTCGAATATATACTAGTATAATTATATAAAGCATAAGTTACGGACTTCAATTTGTATTTTAACTATGTATATGGCTTATAAATAATATGAATACCGGTAGAATTCTTTGGTGTGAAACATGACATGATCAAACCTCGTGTATTTTCATGAGAAGAGCCAGTTACATATATGCACATGTACGTTGCCCATTAAGGCATTCGTTTACGTGATAAATAATACCTATTTATTAATACACGAAAGGTTATCGTAACCCCAAAATGTCAGTACGCATCGTCTTGTTGAACCAATAAAAAGTGTATTATATAATGCAGAGAAACATTCCTAACTTCTTTCTATAAGATGTAGATATAGGGGTCTGAATATTGTATATATAGGAAGCTAGTCAATTCTTTCGATTTTTAATGATTTTTGACATTTTTTAAAATTGCATTTTTTTTCAAAGAAAATCGAAAGTCATTAAAATTGTAAAATATTGGCATGAAACGTGTTTGACAATGACTAATAGGAAGCTTGCTGACCAGTAACTCCTCCAGTGTAGATGAAGACCTGAGCCAGGATGATCCAGGCCATGCTGAGAACTCTGATTCCGTGGACACAGGTCAGGTTCCCCTCCAGCTTCTTAGTGTCCAGTAGCCTGTCTGTATTCCTCACGAAGGAGAAGCATAGGAGAAGCCTTCTGCATACTGAATCTCCTACTATAGAAAGTAACATACGCAGATGTTATTTCATCGATAAATCGTATCTATTTCCAGGACCCGTATTCTGGATATTGCATGGCTAAGAACTTCTTAGTGAGAAAAGATCTCTTCAAAAATATACATAAGCAGAAAACTAGTTAGACAAAGTCTTAATACTTACGAACCTATTAGGATTTACAAAGTTTCGAGAATATAGGCACAGGTTTAAGCTGATGTTTATTTGGTTTAAGCTGAATATTATTGTCGGTATGAAAAACACGCAGTGAAGAGCTTCTTACCATGTGTCTGATGTGACGCTATCTTTACATCGACGGGTTACATAATGTAGTTCGATCATTTTATGGGGCATTTGCATTAGGAGCATGTTGATTCTTGTAAACATAGCTCTATATAATTATGCAAGAATCGTAACAATAAACCACATCCTAAGACATCCTAGGTTTGATACACATTCTATTAGAGTCTCTAAATAACGGGGGTGGGGCTGGGGGGGGGGGGGTAATTATCGTAAAAACGGGTATACAAACCATCCTCTCCGTTGTCGTACGTTTCGGTGGTATTTGATGACGAATCGTCACCAGGCAGGTTCGTGTTCATGGACGAGCGTCCGTTGATGGTCACGAGGGATATGCCGTTAGTATGCCTCGGCGTGGAGTAATATGGATCGGAGTATGCTCCAATCGGCGGCTCGTCGAAGTCCTCGTGATAGCGGTTCTTCCTCCGGAGTCGCGCCACCTCTGAGGATACGACATCGTACAGGGTGCCCGTAACTGTGAGAAGCACGAACACCAGGAGGACAGCTCTATAAAGGAAGACCACGCCCAGTATTATAAGTATATATAAAGTATAGCAAAAGCTCCTCGTCCAATGCTATGTCTATCAGCGTCACGTGGAGTACTTTTATACACAGATTAAAATACCTTCTTTCACAGCCTGGTCGCAAATGGGTGAAAGATTCCCGCAGCGACGTTAAACTCTATATTCACTCACTCAGCCTGGGTCTTTACCGTGTTTACACGTGAAACACTCGGCTTTTTCTCAGCTTTAAGATAGAGAACTCATAAGAAATCTGGGGTGCTGTTTTTGAAACGTTCCCTACGAACTTTTTAGCCTAAGAACAATTCGTACATATACTATAAGAATCGTTAAGATTGTCGTACGATCGTAAGAACTTGTCAGTTGCAATTAAATATACAAAAAGCATTGAAAATAAGACAACGTGCACAGAATATTATTACAATTTCAATGTCTGTTTTGTAAAATTAGGTAACCGCATAATATAATATGTGCATGTATGTATATGTGGCAATTGTCTTAATACAAATAAACGAATTGAATTGAATTTAAGAACGTTTTTAGAATAGGTCCCCTATATCGTTGCAAAAAGGTAGGCTATTTTTGTTCATTCAACAATACTTACCACACCGAAAACGTGATCGTTCTTGTCGTTTAAAGTATATTAAACGCTGATTATACAGTGCAAATAGTTTCTAAATATTATTCAAAATCAACACCTACACTGCGGTAATTGCGGCAATGTCCGCCTGGAAGATGTCATTGTGATTACATTCAACCTTGTAGATGCTGCTGTTGAACGCTTCCAGTGGGACTGCAATTGATCGTGAGACATTGATGTAAGATACTGAAGATGAAGTCCAAATACAGATGCAGAGTAATTACATGTAACTATATGTGTGTCTTTATTTCGTGTTAAGTAAATTATCGTTAGCTTATAATTACCATTGGCAAACGTATCTACCTGAACGTATGCACATTTGATTTGTTTTCACGTGTAATTTGGACAACGCGCTACATCTTCCACATGTCCCATTGGTTTTAAATAATTTCACAATTTATTAAATTTCCGTAATTATTATCTCGAGCTAAACAATAAATCCATTAAAATATCAAACTATTGAAAACCTTTGGGAAATGTGGAAAATTTAGCTTGGTTCCCAATGTACTTATGTAGACACATCAAATGTACATGCTTTCAGGTAATATGTCATGAAATATGTCAACAAACCGGGATTGTGTGTCTTTAATTATAAATATTCAAACACTATATCGGCTTTGAGTCATATACTCACAGACAGAAACAACTGTTTTAATGATGTCCTCATCACAGGTGCTGGGTAAACACACGTGCCACTCTAGTGTGGGGACAAACGTCTTTGGGAGCTGAACATTCAGAATTGGTCAAAGCAATTGGAAACATTTATACAAAGCCAAAACCAATGCTCTTAACTTACCATAACTAGCAGACAAACTTGTCTCTATATCGGTAATGCTATCCTGATAAATTAGTATTGGTTAGCGAAAACTAAAATTTAATATACAAGTACATGCTTGCTAGGGTAATGTTAAAACAAAATATGTTAAAACAACATAAAACTTATAACTCAGAGAACCGTAGCTCACTGGTACGTTCAGGTATATTGCAATAATACATGTATTCATTATACTACTGATACAGAAGAGGACGTATTCATAAGTTTGGGCTGCTACTTACAGGAATGGGTATGTCCAATGCTCCTGTTTGGTTCAGCACGGCCGGCGGGGCAATGATAACTACCCGGCAGTAACTACCCTCCACCCGTCTCTCTGGTGCCCCAACCTCCGTATGAAGCATGGCCTTAATCTCAACGCATTCGTCATAATTCCCGTAGAACTTTGTTGCACCTTTTAGAATGTCACTTCCAGGTTTACCCGTTGCATCAAGCACTGTAAATATAGACACTATATAGTAAGTAGTTAGCATAATAGCCAGTGTTGAATTCTAGGATTAGTAAGCCCAGTGACAAAACATATCATACACCGTTGGTATTATTCATAGTAGAACCGTGCTTTGACAAACCAAAATGGTGAAGTTGAAAATACTGTATGATGTAATAAATATGCATCACTGTTCGCGGAAGTTATCTTTCAGACGCGATCATGATAATATAATATGTCTGTACCGTGCCAAGACAGTTGATTGGTGAGTCAGTATCAGCCTGTGCTCTCGGGATCACTGCACGATTCCACGTTACGGATGTGTAGGTTTCCTCCTGCCCTGCATTGACAATCAGTCATACAAGTGAAATAATCCTGAAAGCGGCTCTAAATCCTAATGCAAGAATATAAATAACTTACTTTGAAGAGCCCATGTTTCCCGCTGTGTTAGTCCATGAACATAACTCTTCATATCAGCTACACACTGTTCTTTGAGAGCCAGTTGTTCCTGTACACTTCTCAAGCTTGCAGCTACCTTATGCACATATGGTTGCCCAAATACTCCTTTGGCGTTTGACGAGTTCAACATGTTCTCGAGAGCACTAAAATTAACACTGTTTACGTAGGCTGTAAGTAATTCCATTGGTTCCAAGAAAGTGAGGTTTTCCATATCTGCGGAGTTTACAGAATCCAGAAGAAACTTTACTCCAATGGGTAGAACATTAACTAACTCGGGAGCCAATATATTCACAGTCTGGGAAACGATATCAGGATTTCTGGAGAGGTAGTTCAAGCCAGCGTTGAGTAAGGGGAGTATTTGGTTAGAAACCATAGATCCAATGCCATGCTGCGTTGCGTCAAGGTTTGTGTTATTTATATGGTTGAAAATATCTTTAAATGTAGTATTATGTGCGAAATTATTGTCATCCTCGGGTATAAGATACGGAATATTAAATTGTAGTTCTCTTGGTAACACTTTAATAACCTGTCTTCCAATGTAAATAATAATATCGTCAACGAACGATGGATTATTGTCCAGAAACCTCATGGACTTCTTCAGAATGTGTGGAACTTTGACAATAACATATCCACCAATTTTCACTTGTATCGTCTCGTTACTGAATCTGGTTGAAAGTCTTCGGAAAAACTCTATTGCATAACGTCTGATCGTCTCGGTATTGTTAATGTTATCCAACAAGAAAGTTAAAATTTCGAACGGATTCGTGCCATTATTGTGATGAGTCATGTCCAAACTAATGTCGGATGTAAGAACATTTAGGATCCCTCCACGCAGAAGATGGACCATCTCTGCTCCAAGGAGATCCTCCAGCTCCTGTACGAACATAGGATTCTTTGAAGCCAATTCTAAGTATGCCCGCGTTACCTTGTAGACTTCGTTTCCAAAGAGTCTTCCCAGTTCCTGTTGCATAATGACTGTGTTCATGAGTTTGTATGTGTGATTCGTGGAAGAGTTACCTCCGTGAAGAAAATCAACTGAAGCTAGGGCAGGGCATAGCTTAATAAGATCGGCCACGTGTTGTCCTCGTATGCAAGCTATAAGAAGCGAGTAAGCGTTCCCTCCGGGTATGAATAGACGTGGGATTGCTCCGGGTACTGATCCTGCTTCAAGAAGTTCCGATGCTGCTAATAATACCTGGCTTAGAGCTATTTTACTCATTCCTAAAATATTGGTCAATACTATTTTAGAGGAATTGCCCGTTAACAGTAGTTCAACAATTGCAAAGGCTTCACGAGTACTGGCATTTCCTGATAATAGTGCCACCAAGCTACTCAAAGCACGGATTTCCCCTGAAGTTAAGTTATCAAGCAGGGTCATTTCTTTTCGAACGAGCTCTCTGCCTTGTTTCGTGGAACCCAGTACCTCCATTAGCTTCAGGAATCCGGCGTCTTTATCAACTGGATGTGCAGTTATTAAAGGCAGCAATACATTAATGTATCTTACCTGGACGGCAGTCATGTTCTTCATTGAATCAATAAACGCACTTAATTCATGACGTTCTTCAGGAACTCCTGTCATTGCTCGAACACAGCCTGAAGTTTCCAAGCCCTGGTCAATGTCTGTTGTGTTGTGAGCGTGTGTTGCTGGGAATGCTTTCGATGCATTGTGAAGTTGATCAGTGATTGTTCTGTTGTTGGTAGTAGTGAGGTTATGATTACCAAAACTTCCCAGACTAAAGTTCACGTCATCAGATTCTTTAATACTGTCCACTGTTACAATCACTGCCAAGAACACATGACAGAGAAGACTGACGTAACCAAACAACATTTTCAATGTGTATGCTTAGTATGTATCTACCTTCACTGTATGGATATATACCTTTATCTTTATTATCATTTGTTATCACTTGTTCGGATGTTCGATCGATATATTTACTAATATGTTTCCGTTATCTAGTGTTTATGGGGCCTTACGCGCTTCTAAGATAATGCACGACCTATTTCTAGTGTTCCTATGTGGGGATACAATCCAGAAGGTGATATTTAATATTGAAAAACGTGTTTATGGTATGTGACTTAGGGTATGAAGTAAACGTTATAGTACTGGAGTAGTTTAGTTTGACTGGGAAATCCGACTGCACTGAGATTTTGAGACGGATATTAGCTTAATTATTCATAGTATAGATACTGATAAGGATATTTTGTTTATAAGCACAAAAAGTAACATGTGTGTAAAACATCTGTCCATTTGAACTCAAAGTACGACTTGAATCATGGTAACATTGTTGGTATTGTGCTTACTGTTCGTCTCTGTCTGCTTAGGAAGTGGGTCAGGTAAATATATTCCGTGGAAACATGGTATCTCACCAATATCATATAATATATATATATATATATATATATATATATATATATGTGTGTGTGTGTGTGTGTGTGTGTGTGTGTGTTTGTGTGTGTGTGTGTACTGGTATGACGTTGTACTGGGCTTTCTGACATACCACAACACGCTCCAGTGGACCCTCTGTACTATTGAACATACCTGACATACCCACTACTCTCAGTGCCATGACATGTGTACTGTTGTAAAAACAGCTTTTCTAAATCTACGTCTTTCTTCAAAACAATTATATCTTATTTTCAAACAAACCAAAGTTCAGCAAAAAATTATCGGATACTAGTCAAGGAAACTATGGTCTCCAGATGAAAGTGATAGGACATTCTATCCCAGATTACATACATTTGAGGGCACTATTGGCGTATTTACGTGGTATGCACTATATGTATCGGATTATATATTTTATATACACTATGTATCGACCTATAATATTTATGTTGCATGATACAATCCCAACGTGTTGTGGTAGGAAACTATCGCAGCGTAATTACTTTACAATAAAAGTATGTATCAGTATCGGCCTACACGTGTAATGTAGTGGCATCATATTATGACTCTTGATGTCGCCCTAGTTAAGTTTGTGTATCAATACTTATTGTAAACCGTCAAATAATTCAATTCAACAACGTATTAAGCATGCTATACATCACTTCGTCAAGAGGCCCCCGGTATAGATAGGTTTTCAGAAGCGCCACATGTTCGAATACGTCCACATAGATCATTGGTCACTAATGATGCCACTGCCTAGCAGCGATGAAAGGTTGGACCATTACCCCCCTCCTCCATAGTGATAGGGCCCCCCAGTACAAGACATCGCCTCATTTATATTGTCCGAGCCCATTGTGCACAGGTGTAGTGAGATAGTCGAATCGTAGTCTGACGTGAGCACGTGTAGATCGCAGCCTTCATCAGTTCAAGCCAACTTGGAGAAATCCTACGTATATTGGTATAAATTAACTGCACGATGGCACTACTAATATATATTTCGAATATTGTCTTAGATATACTAGTACATTCAAATATATACTCAGCAAAATAAATTAAAGCCAGGCAGATATTTTATAGGGAAGGTTTGTATCAAATTTCGAAATGGCTTAAGGAATCTGGTGGCGTTTTTCTTCCAAATATTAAGATAATAAACCTAAATTTAGGTGTCTCAAAAAATACCACTGGCCTTTAATTTATTTGGCTGAGTATATTAATATGTTTGTTACTAGTGAAAATATTTATCGCTTATTTTAGATTTTGTTTAGAATTTCCCAATATTAGACTGAAATTATATATTCTTGTTCTCCATTAATCTAGACTTGCTGAACTGTTCACTGTGAACATAAGTAATAGGGCGATAATATAATTTAGTGAGAATAAGGTGTTACATTAACTATAATATCATGACAATAATTTTGTGTACAATTTTCATTTGCAGTTTTCAATGATCGTTCATGACAGTAATGATGAAATGCATGTCTTTAAATAACTAGCAATCGTCAATAAACGTGTATATTACCATAACCGTCGTGATATAAATTTAAGCTGCATTAACTTTAACTGATAAACACAACATGTATTTTTTATATGACAAGAGTTTCATTCACGTCGGAAGTGAAGAGAGAGGGGGAAATGCGGAAATAACGGCATTATCAGCTAGATTTATGTCACTCCCGCGTAATGATGCGGGTACGGCCATCCCAGCATGTAATTTCCTCCTTGGCGGTAGAACCTGCAAAATAAAAACTAGATCTAGGTTCAAGGAAATAGAAAATTTAAAAGAATTAACCTTTAAGATTGTTCTCGCTCCAGGCATACTAAAGCACCCATGTATATGCACCAGTATACTTTATATTCTAAATATGTTCCCAAGAGAAGAAACAAAAGTGTATTTTGAAATTTTCTATAATAATATTATTATTATGAAAATCCGATTAATTCAACCAATAATTAAATAATTATTAATTCTCACATAAATTAAGTACATTCAAATGACGATTAACTTACGTATTAAACCTTGTTAATATTGGTTATTACACGAGATTATTAGAATTAAATAATTATTAATTTTCACATAAATTAAGTACATTCAAATGACGATTAACTTACGTATTAAACCTTGTTAATATTGGTTTGTACACCCTTCAGTCTTACCACCTAGTGATTTCTCAAATAAAATTAACATGAATAATTGCACCTCTTTGACATTGTTTATTATCCCGGTTTCGCTTCACAAACATGTACGAATGAATATAAATAAACTCGGCAAGTATGTGTTTTTATTCACATCGACACCGCGAATTCTGTCTTCCGTGTTAAACCCAACTACGTGGTCCAGATACTAGCCCCCTACCACTGCTGCCGTCAACCCAGATACCGGTCATATATCCCTGCCAACTAATTACACAGCTTTTTAAATGAGACTTGCCGGATGATAAGCCACGGAATTTGTGGCCAAGAGGCGGGAACAATCTCCGTGATTTAAACACGCTATCATTTCTAGAGACTCCTTGCTGTCATTAAAAAAAAAAAGCCAGGAAAGTTTATTACAGGTAAAATTTGTTCCCCGAATTTTTCCAACTTCCGAGGACATTCGGTTCAGAGAAATGTTTCAGATTATTCAGATCGATGTACTAGTATTTGAGCAGTTATTCTGGATATTTGCGCTATATAAATGTATAATAATAATAATATTAATAATAATAATAATAATAATAATAATAATAATTATAATAATTATAATTATAATTATAATTATAATAATTATACTAGTAATTATAATTATAATAATTATAATTATAATAATAATAATATAAAAATAATAATAATAATAATAATAATAATAATAAGAATAATAATAATAATAATAATAAAAGTATAAAGTAACACATTTGAAATGG
>JAUTBV010148942.1:0-10791 GCA_032361325.1 Lepetodrilus fucensis | reverse complement strand
CTGATTCACCGGGAAGGTATGCACGGTGACAATGTCGCGTCGGATCAACGCCGCGAACCCCAAGGCCCCGGCAATTTCGGAGGACCGCTTTAGTTTCGGCCCGGCCATAGAACCGCTGGTATCAACCAGAAGGCGCAAGGTCAGGTCGTCCTCGGCGTCATAGAGACGGACCAAAAGCTTGTCCAGCCGTGCTAGCGCGTTTAGGTCGAGCCGACGTAAGTCGTCTCCCGGGTAGTAGTCCCGGAAGTCGGCAAAATCGAGGGAGGAACCGTGGCGGGGCGAGCGATGCTCACCCGACAGCCCACCCGCCAGGCGGCGTCTGGTTCGCAGCTGTAGCCGCTCCAGTCGAGCCAGGAGGCGGGCAGGCAAAAGCTCACTCACGGAGCACCCCGGATGCCCGAGGTCGGCTCACCAACGCTCTCCAGTACGGTTGCGACTAGATCATCGGCAGTCCGACCATCAGCCGTTGCCTCATAGCCAACAACCAGGCGGTGGCGCATGGCGGCGACCGCAACGCTGCGCACGTCGTCGATGGAGACCGAGGGCCGTCCGGCCATGATGGCTCGGGCCTTGCCCGCCAGGATCATGGACTGCACCCCACGAGGCGAGGCTCCGAAACGCACATATTTCCGTACCGGTTCGGGGGCGCTCTCTTGTTGGGGGTGGGTGGCAATCACCAGATCAACGGCGTGACGAGTCACATGATCGGGAACCGGCACCTCCCGGGTCAGAGCGATCATGTCGCGCAAGATCCCCCCGTCACACACCGGGCTAGCTTCGGGGTTGATAACGCTGGTGGTGCGCTCGACGATGGCGACCAGATCATCGGCCGAAGGAAAGGGCACGATGGCTTTGAGCAAGAAGCGGTCCAGCTGGGCTTCGGGCAGCGGGTAGGTGCCTTCCATCTCCAACGGGTTCTGGGTAGCCATAACCAGGAACGGTCGAGGCAGCGGACGAGTTTCACCGGCAACGGTGACCGCCCGTTCCTGCATGGCTTCAAGCATGGCGGCCTGGGTCTTGGGAGTGGCCCGGTTGACCTCATCGGCCAAGACCAGGTTGGACATGATCGGCCCCGGGTTGAAGCGCAGCTCTCGTTCGCCTTCGGCTGACTGGTGCAAGATTTGGGTGCCAACAATGTCGGCTGGCATCAGGTCGGGGGTGAACTGAATGCGGGACCAGGGAATGTCCACCGTGTCGGCCAGGGTCTTAAGCAGCATGGTCTTTCCCAAGCCAGGCACCCCCTCCAACAAAACGTGGCCTTCGGCCAGCAAACAGATGAGGACTTCGGAGATCAATTGTCGCTGACCAACGATGACCTTGCCGATCTCGTTGGTGATCGCTTCGGCCCGTTGTGCACATTCTTCGGGAGTCATGGAGCTACTTTCTAGAAAAGCTATTGCCTGGGGCTTGTTTGTGGGAGACGTGCTGTGTTGCTACTTAACGCGTGAGGAGATCAAAATAGTCGCCTACCAGTTCGACCTGGCTGGGAGCTAGCTGGCCTCGATCCGCGGTGGCGGTCGCTCGAGTGGCGTAGTCGTCAACGATTTCTGACAGTGGTACCCGAACCGGTCCGGCGGTGGTTGGGCCGTCGCCCTTGCCTACGACTTCACCCGGTGCGCCGCCAGCATCACCGCCGAGGTCCACCTCGTCGCTTGGGTTGAGAGAGAGCGGATCAACAATGGTTTGGCTTCCAGGGTCGATTCGGGGTTGATCGGTTCCTCCGGGGGTGCCGACCCCCCCTTGACCAGAACCGGTGCCACCACTGGCTCCGCCAACTTCACCTTGGGCTCCATCGCCGCCGCCCTGGCCGCCGCTTCCAGCACCCTGGCCCTGGCCTTGTCCTTCGCCCTCTCCTTGGCCCTCGCCTTGGCCTTCGCCTTCACCGCTACCTTCGCCTTGACCCTGGCCCTCGCCTTGTCCTTCACCCTCTCCCTGACCCTCGCCTTCGCCCTGACCTTCGCCGCTACCTTCACCCTCGCCCTGGCCGGTACCCGCCTTGACCTCACCTTCGGCGGCGGCTACGGCATCAATGGCCTGATCCGTGGCTTCACCCGCGGCCAGGGCTTCTTGACCATCGGCCTGAGCTTGGGCGGCCTCACCGAGTGCGGCCTGAGCACCAGCAATGTCACCGGCCTGCAATGCAGCCGCGGCCTCCCCCAGCGCCGCGGCCGCCGCCGGGTTGCCGGCGGCCTGGGTCTCGGCCAAGTCCTTCAGCCGGTCAGCTAGGGCTTCCAGTTCATCGGCATCGGCTTCGTCCAGAGTTTGTGCCAGCTCGGTCAGTTGTTCTTCGGCTGTTCCACCGGCGGCCAGCGGGTTCTCAGACAGGTTTCGTTCGAGTCCAGCAACCGCAGCCTGGCGGGAAGCGAAGTCGTCGGGCTTGGATTCCTGCAATAGCTCGCGAGCCTCCGCCAGGATCTCTTCGGCCGTCGCCAGGTCGTTAGTTTCACGAAGCTCCTCGGCCAAATCCTGTAACTGTTCAGCCACCGCTTCGGTCGCCGGATCATCGGCCAGAACCTCGGCCTGATCTTCCAGCACTTCGGCCGCTTCGTCGATGATGGCACGAATCTCTTCCTGCTCGGCTCGAACCTCATCCTGAGGGTTGGGCCCAAAGGCAAGACCAACCGCGGCAACTCCGAACACCCCGGCTAGGACCCAACGGCGCCAACTGTCAGGGATAGGAGCGGCCTCCTTCGGCGCTGCTCCCAGCGACAACTTCTCGGCCCGCGAACGGATGCGTTCACCAAAGGGGCCGTCCAGTTCCTGAAATTGCAGTGCGGCCCCAAAAGCATCCTTGGTACCAAGCCCTCGGTCAGCTGAACGAGCAACCACTGGGATGGGCAGCCGCTGAACAAGCCCGAACAAGACGACACCAACCACCGAACCAACGACCAGGCCCAAGGCCAGTCGCTCCGGCCAACCATAGGGACGGACGAAACCAACAAGCACGACCAGCAGGGCCGCTCCCGCCACCAGCGGAGCCAGCAGAGAGGCGGTGGCCACAACCCAAATCACCCTCAGCCGGTGACGTAGCTTGTGCAAGAACGCGATCATTGGCCTGACCTAACCACTCCGCTACCCAGATTCGCCTTTCTGGCACCGGGAGCGCGCCCATATGCGTGCTCTACCGGTGCCAGAAGGCCAAGATGGAACCCCATCAGAGTGACATCACGGTTCGTGGTGCCTTGAGCTTGCGCACGGCGGCCAGGGACATCAGGAGCGAGATCAGGGCCAGGGTTCCCAAGGACCGAACCCAGAGCGGGATCCCTGCAACGGCCGGCCCCTGACGGGCAGCATCGAAGGGAACGCCCCGTTCATCGAAGAAGACCTGATTTCCGAAGTCATCGAACTCAGCCATCTGCTCCTCAAAGCCGAACTCGTTGATCTGGCTCTGGCTCTCCCAGAAGACACGCTTGATTGGGCTGAATGGTCCCTCAAACTGACCACTTGAGATGTCGCCGGCGGCGTCGGCAATGGCCACGAAGGGGTTGGCGTAGAGAGGCCACAGGGGCGGATTGTCAACGAAGCCACCCCGACTCTGCTGGACCACGGTGATGGCCACCATGGCAATCAGGGTGCCAACGGTGAGAGCAGCAACCAAGGCGTAGGCCATCAGGGTGGCCACCTGGGTTCGCTTGAAGATGGCCGAGCAGGCAACTCCCATGACCGCCAGTAGGAAACCCAAGATCAACAAGCTGAGTAATGACAGCAGAACCTGGGTGAGAGAGATCCCACCCACCAAGTAGGGAACCGCCATCACCGGGACGGTGGCCACAATCAACAAGAGGATGAAGCTGCTGGAGGACAACACCTTGCCGATGAAGATCCCCCACGGCCCGATCATGGTGACTTGCAGGGGCACCAGGGTCTGGCGGTCTCGCTCTCCCGAAATGGTGCCAGCACTGATACCGGGAACGATCAACAACAAGATGCCAAGCTCGGCGGCCAGCACCCACTCAAACATCTTGCGACCGACCCCGTTGGTTAGGGCAGCGATGGGATCGAAGTTGAACTCATTGGTGGCGGTACTGGCCTCATAAACCAGAAGGGAAACCAGCACCATCACGGTCAGAAAAATGGTGAGGACTACCACCGAGCGGCGAGATCGGCTTCGTTGACGAAGCTCAATATCCAGTACCGGGTTGATGGTTTGCAGACTGGGCAGACGGATGCTCACTGGACTCTCCTGCTCATCGCACGATGCCTCATCGCACGATGCCTCATTGCACGATGCCTTCGGTAATCCTCAAGAAGAGGTCCTCCAAATCGTGGCTGGCAACCGTGAATTCGGCGATGTCTCGCCCCTCGCCCACGAGGCGCCGCAAGAGGGCGGCCTGCTCGATCTCGTCGGCCACCGGGTACTCCATGGTCTCGCCTCCGACGAAGGTCACCACCGCTCGGCGGGTCCCTCCGAGCCGGTCCAGGATGTCCTGGGGCGCACCCGATGTCAGCAGCTGACCCGCCTCGATCACCGCAATATGGCTGCACATCTGCTGGAGTTCACTCAGGATATGAGAGCTGATGAGGATGGTCTTGCCCATGTTCTGAAGCTCAGACAGTAGGTCTCGAAATTCGATACGGGCCCGCGGATCAAGACCGGATGCCGGCTCATCCAGGATCAGCAGATCCGGGTCATGCACCAGGGACCGGGCCAGAGAAAGCCTCTGTTTCATGCCCCGACTCAGGCCATCAACCATGGAGTCACGCTTCACGTCAAGGTCCACCAGTTCCAGTAAGCCGGTCACCAACTCGGCGTACTCAGTGCGGGGTAGCCCGTAGGCGGCCGCGTGAAACTCCAAATACTCGTCCACTCGGAGACGTTCGTACACCCCCATCACATCGGGCATGTAGCCCATCTTGCGACGAACCTTCTTGGGATGCTTGATCGGATCCTCCCCACAAACCATGACCGAGCCCGACGACGGAATAAGGAGGGAAGCAAAGATAGAAAAGGCGGTCGACTTACCGGCACCGTTTGGTCCAATGAAGCCAAAGATCGAGCCTTTAGGAACGTCCAGATCCAGCTCGTTCAGAGCGGTCAGGCCCCCGTACCTTTTGGTCAAACCTCGAGCCGAAACAATGGCGTCCTCGTGGGGCGGGATCACCGTGGGTGGGGGTGCCTCGGTCGGTACAGGCGAGGGCGGACCCGGCGGCACTGAATCAGCCAGTGGCAAGTCAGGCTGTTGAGCTTCAGGCTGTACGAGATCAACCATTGGCCGACCCTTCCAGCGACATGGCTTCGTCCCAGGTAGTGAAAGCTTCCTGCGGCTCGGTTGGTCGCAAGCTGATCACCTCGGGAGCGCCCCAGAACTCACACGTCAGGGTGAGCCTCACATAGGCCGATCCATCAGCGAACGCCTCGGTCGACAGCCCCAGCAAGCGCTCGGATTGTCCCTCCGAGGCAGCCATGCCTCCGGGCAGCCATTGGCTGCCATCCCAAACATCAAAGGCAGCCACCGAGCGGGTGGACACTTCCAAGACCAGGTCGTTGGCGTCGGTCGGGACCACGGCTGGCTTCAGTCGCATGGCCACGTTCAGGTCGTTGCATTGGCCAGGAATTGGTGTGTCGAGAATCTGAGTTCTCACACCCCGCAGCAGTTCGGTGGTGGTAGTGCCCGCCCCGTTGGCGGTGCTCCGAACACGTTCGACCGCCACGAAAGCGGTTCGTCCGGCGGCGATCTCGCCCCCACGAGTGGAGTCCAAGGGTCCGGGGGCATCTCGGGTCCAGCCAGCGACGAAGGCAATACCGGGGCCGCGAAGGTTGGGGTGAGCACCGAGAAGATGGCCGAGGGCGCCGGCATTCACCACCCCATCTCGGTCCGGGGACCAGGGATCATGGCGATAGAGCTGCTGCATCAAGACATCGCCTTCGGGCGAGAAGGAGCTGCCCGGTGTGACGGTCACGTTCTGGGTCTCACCGTCGCCAATGGTCCCAATCCTGGCGAGTCCCTGACCGACTACCAGGAACGCTTCCTGCAGCTCATAGCCCGAATGATTAGTGACGGTTCCTACCAGTTGATCACCGTTGGCGACAAGCTCGATGTCCCATACCGGATCGGTTCGTTCCTGGCTGGTTTCGGCGCCAACGGTCCCGGTTCCACCGGGGGCAAGGTCAACGGTTAGGTTTGAGCCGCTCAACTCGGGGGCTGACGCCGCCGCAGCGGGGCCTCCCTCCCAGAAGAAGGACTCATCAACGGTGAGGGTGGAGGCGCGCCAACCATCGGCCAACCGGAGCCCCTCTCGACCGCCGTTGGGTGAGCTGACCAATACCTCGGTGCGGGTCAGGCGGGCAGTTGGTAGATCGGCGATCACGGTGGCATGGGCGGCTGAAACCCCGAGGCGCTGTCGTTGGCCGATCACGTAGACCCCGGCCGTCGCCAACAAGGCAACCACCGGGACCGCCAACCACAGGGCCGTCTCTTGTCGGGTTCGCCGCAGCAGCAACCACAAGACCGGGCCGACAACAATGGTGTAGCCGGCCAGCAGGAGAAGGATGACCTTGATACTGGGTACTTCCAGCCCGGCGTCTTGGGCCAGCACCATGGTGGTTGGGAAGGATCCGAAGCCTTCCATACCCCAGGGCATCTCGTCGCTGTTGCGAGAAACCGTTGGCCGCACCAGGCCGTCGTACGCTCCGGCGGCCGCCTCCCCGTTAGTAAATACCACGGTACCAAGGCCATAGTCGACGGTTCGGTCAGTCGTTTGCTCCACTTCCAGCGGAATGGGGGTCCCTGGGGCTTCGTCCACCAGGAGGAGTCCGCCGCTGGAGCCAACCCAATCCTGTAGGGCGGCCAGCTGGTCATGATCAAGGTTCTGTAGGTCTTGGGCAGTAGCCAGCACATGGTCGAAGGGTGAGAGGATCTCGGGTCCTGTCGACAGGATGCTGGGTGAGAGCGGGAAGAAACGGGCGATTCCCAGATCGATGCTCAGATCGGCGGTTTCGGGCATGTTGCGGGCGGCCAGGTCGGGCAGGACAGCCACCAGCTCGTCGTTTCCAGCGCTTTGAAGGTTGACCCGGATGGTCTTGTCATCCTTGGAATCGCTGGCCTCAAACCGGATGGAGATCTGGCTACCCCAGGGAGGGGTTTGCACGATCATGACGAAGTCCTTGGCGCTACCGCCGGGTACTTCAATGCTCAGTTGGCCCGACGGGATGCCATCGACGGTGGCGACCAGGGTTCCGGCGATGGCCCGGTCGCTGGAGATGGTGATCAGGAGAGGGGTGGGGGTTCCCGGCTGGTAGCGACCCCCCGCCGGGGTGGTGGCCTCGACCTCAGTTTCAGCTCCGGCGACGCTGGCCCAGCCTGTCAGGACCAGAGCAACGACGGCAACGAAAGCGACCACGAAGGTGGTTGGGATTCGGGCACGTCGAAGCGAGATAGCTGGGTGAGCCATGTTGAGTGAGACGTTCAAAGACCGCCGCCGGTTCCGCATACCGCAGAAATTAGCGCAAATTCTTTCCTCGGAGGGGTCAGATCGGTGGTTTCGCTCAAGTAGAGACGGTCTTGTGACTCATGGACGACCCTGCGACATAACACCTAACGTTGAGTTCCAACAGGGGTGGGAAGAGGCGATATGTTGCGAATGGTTGCGGTCACGATTGCGGGCGCGATGGTGGTCTCGTCCTGTACAGGAGGCGGCCCAAGCGACAGGGACGACAGCGCTTCTTCCACCATCACCACGGTGCCATCGACCACCATCGAATCACCACCAGACACCGAACCCCCGGCCCCGGATCCCTTGTTCGCTGCCGTCAACGTTCCGGAGTTTGTGACCGAGGGTGACCGGATCTCGATCAGCGAAGCGGTACCCCTTGGGGGCACATCCTGGTTGATCGGGGGCGTCTTGGATCAGCCTGAGGCCCGACGATTCGATGCGGTGGTGATCGAGATCGATCTGGAGGACCCGGCGGCGGCCACGACCACTATTCTCCCCGCCGGTGACTCCGTCAACGCCCATGTAAATGACCTGGTGATCAACAACGGAGCCGTCCTAGCAGCGGGACGAATCAGCGAAGGAGGTGTTTCACGACCGGTGCTGTGGGAACAGCAAGGAGCGACGTGGACCGAGGTCCCTCTCCAAGGACCACCCGGATCACGGGCCTTCGCTTTGTCCCCCGATGGCACCATAGTGCTCGGCGGAGTAGTCGTTGACGGAGTCTCCGAACCAATCGCCTGGCAACTTGGACCGAGTGGCTGGCAGCCACTGGAGGTTGCCAGCGGTACTGGTGATCTCCAACCGTGGCTGGTGTCGGTAGCTGCGACCGAGTCGCAAACAGTGGCCGTCGGGCGCATCTATGATCCCGTCACGGACAAGGCCTCGCCAGCCATATGGACGCTTGGCGCCGCCGGATTCGAGCTGGCTACCGAGGCGAATACCTCCCTGCCGGAGTTCGGCCGACTCAACGGCATAATTGTGACGGAGGCCGGGTTTATCGCCGTTGGCTCGCGTCTTGATAGCGGGGTATTCAGCCCAATCTCGGCAACGACGTCAGCCCCTCTAGAGCTATGGGAGGTGACAAGTCCAATCATTGACACCGCCGATCGCTACAGCCCAGCGGGTTTTGGGTTTAGAACCATCATCGCCGAGAACGGGGCTCTCTGGGCATCTCTGAACACCGGCTTTCTGCAAACCATTTCTCGCTCCAGTGACGGCGGCCGAACCTGGACCGAGCTCCCAGAAATCTTTGCCGGGAACGGTGGCCAAGTCTCCTCCAACGCCTTCGCTGTACAGAACGATGTGATACTCCTCGGCGGCAGTGACCTGCTATACGCCAGCACGCCGGATGGTTGGGACAGAGTTCCATCTGCTGCCCTCCCTCGCTTGGGCACATCCAAGCAAGGCGTAGAGATCATCCAAACCGACACGGGAGGTTTCCTGCTAGGGGGTAACTCTTCCAATCTCGACGCCAGGGGAATCGAACAGTCATCGCTTGTGGTATGGAGTTCCGGTGACGGAGTGAGCTGGGAGAGGCTACGAATTGATAACCCCAGGAAACAACAGGGCGTCGCTTTCACGCCCTCACCGGACGGCCCAATCTTCTTCGGCTCCGGTCTTGAGATGTGGCATGACCAGATCACCGGTTGGTCGGGACATGAGGGCAGCGACTTCTGGCAGTCCCGGTCCTTCGCACTGGACGATGAGGTGGGGCGGGCAGTACTGGTCGATGCCGCCTCCGACGGTCTCACCACGACTGCGGTGGGTCTTCAAGTCCTTATCTCAGCCGATGGCTCTTCAAGATACCTACCCCTTGCCCAGGTGATCGATGCGGAAGGGAACTTCGGCCAGGCCACCATCGATTCCGCGGCGCCAGCCGATGCCAACAGCGAGGTCAGTTGCGTGGTTGCCCTGGACGGCGGCGGCTACTTTGGAGTAGTTCAATGGTCCCCACGCGGTTATGACGTCATCACCAGCGTAGATGGATCTGCGTGGGAGTCCGTAGGTGCGACGGATCCCTTTGGAGAACTCGACATCATCGAGTGCGGCACCGGCAGCGACGGTAGCTGGCTGGTTACCGCCACCGACTCCGACAACCGTCCCTACCTCAGCACCTCCAGTGACGGTGTCAACTGGACGTCACTGTTGCTTCCTTCAGGCTCCGGTGGCTCGCCGTATGAGGTCACTCAGATCGATGACGTCACCCTGTTGCTGGGCTCCACCCGGGCCACCGACAACGCTAGCTACGAAGCCGCTATC
Organism: Lepetodrilus fucensis; assembly: GCA_032361325.1. Lineage (NCBI taxonomy): Eukaryota > Metazoa > Mollusca > Gastropoda > Lepetellida > Lepetodrilidae > Lepetodrilus > Lepetodrilus fucensis. The sequence goes on along the minus strand of JAUTBV010148942.1, from coordinate 1,098 downwards.
TGGTTTGAGTCAGAAGATGGCTGGAACCTGATCGGGAGTGAGTCATTCACTCTCGGCATCAAAAGTGACGGCTACTCAACCTCTACCTCGGCATGGTCGCTGGCCGTTAGCAATGACCGGGTTTGGGTCGTCGGGTATGACAACGGCCGCATCGGTCTCTGGTCGGCCGACCGAGAACAGTTCTTGGCCGCCATCGGAAGCTAAGCGACTGCTCTGGCAGCCTTCATCGATTCCAGCTCGGACTCGATGATCGAGCGCACCCGATCGCGAAGCTCGGGGACGTCCTCCACCGTGAGGCCCTCGGTACTCACCGGCTCCAGAATCCGCACCTCCGCATCGGAGTCCCCGAAACGCCAATCGTCCTTCTGTAGTGCCGAGCGGGTACCCAACACCACCAGGGGGAGGATGGGAACCTTGGCGTCAATGGCCATGCGGAAGGCTCCCTTTTTGAACTCCCCCAGTTCGCCGGTTTTGGAGCGGCTGCCTTCGGGGAAGATCATGACCGATACCTTCTTTTCCAAACGATCATGACACTGACGGATGGCCTCTGCCGAGCTGGCCCTGTCTCCCCGGGATAGCTTGATGTCTCCGGCCAGGGTCATGAGCCAGCCGACGAATGGGATCTTGAAGAAGGTGTCCTTGGACAGCCATTTCATCTCCATGGGCAGGTGTGAGATCAACAAGATGTCGACAAAGCTCTCGTGGTTGGCCACCACCACGTAGGGGTTACGCGGATTGTCCGGGACCTCGCCCGACACGGTGAACTTCCACAAAGGATTGGTCTTTTGATGAAAGACCACCACCTTGCGGAAGAGGTATCCGGCGGCGTAGCGGCCCGAATCGAAGGGAGCAGTTACCAATCGAACCACCGCCACCATGGGCAGCCACAGCACGATGGAAGCCCCGAAGATGGTCCAGCTGTAAGCACTGATAATGGTACGGCCGAACTTTGAACGCATCCCCGCATTGTAAACCATCCAAGATTCCGTTCTGGCACCGGTAGAGCGCACATATAGGGGGGCGGCTTCTACCGGTGCCAGAACGGATGAGGAGAGGAAACAAAACTCTGGGCGGATCATGGAGGCGGCCTCTTGTGTT
>JAUTBV010148931.1:0-10791 GCA_032361325.1 Lepetodrilus fucensis | reverse complement strand
GTGCAGTGTTGATCCTTGGTAACTGCGCATGCGTCGGACAGAAAGTACAGACAGAACAGCTAGAAAGGAGCAGCCCCCTGGACTCCAGATTCAGTACGTTACTATAGGCGAGTGTCCGGTTTATGTCAGGCCGTTATATGCAAGGTCTACTGTAATAATAAGAAGATGTATATAGCGCAAGTGTTTCCATGCACCTGGACATGCTCACAGTGCTATTATTATTTGCTTGAAACAAGTATATTCTGGGATGAGTGTTTAATAGCTGTAAAGCATGATTTCATGTAACCAATATTTACTGTACATGCATTGGAGGAATGTTGATAACTCACTGTCAATAGGTACAGAGTATTTATTAAATCAAATTATTGATTCTGTCAGGAGAACGAATGAAGGTAAACACATATATCTAGAGTTGTCAGCAATCATGTCAATAATGCTAAACATGGATTATATTTAATCCTCCTCAGTCAGTGCACTAGTTTTCATATTGTCACTTTAATTCATCTGAAACAGTACCATTTATTAAATGCACTGAGTCAGTGAGTGTGATACTTCATAAATGTCTCCGGTTTCAATTCATCAATACCTATCTCAAAACATTTGTAACAGATGTTTCGCTACCTATTTTTATGTTTTTACAAAGAAAAATGAAGTAATAATATTTCATTATTCTACTATTATTCTATGTTCATAGTATAACATTATTCATGGCTATTAATTTAATATAAATGTCTACTTTTTCATAGAACTATGTCTTTAATACATTTGATGTAATTTGTTTTGCAGAGTGAAAGCTACAGATGTTGATCAGGTATACTATGAGGTTTGTATTCATTAAAAAATATTTGTATAGATTTAATCCATCTGCATATATAATACTGTGTATTACAAAACACTTTTAGCATTTGCAATATGTCAGCAATAGAATGTAATATGTAGGTTGCTTAGCAACACAATCTAAATGTAGAAAACAATAAATATAAAGTACCATATAAATTACATAAAGCTTTTTTCTTTCTGTTTAAATTAGGGTTTAGCATAGCACTTTTAAGATTCTTTCACTTTTATCAAGGCTTGTCAGTTTAGGGCAGGAGGAAACCTGCAACATTCGTAGCGCTGAATGTTGCAGAAAACCTGCAAACACTGCATTAACACGGTATCGACGGCACGTGACATCATATCATTGATTTGAACCAAGTCAAGTGTACCATAAATCAAAATTGTAAATTGTTCTGGTGTTCATCATCGACTTCTTGTATATAAATGTTAAACCTTCATTTCCTGACAGGTTGAAACAGAGTCTTTGACCGAAAACATACCAAGCAGCCAACATCAAAACACAGGTAACAGAAATAATGCATGATTATGTATTGGTCTCAAATCAGAAGTTGATGTTTTACTCAATATCTATCATTATTTAAATATACTAAGAAGCATATGCATACTTTCTATCTTCCTCTCAAATGCAGGTACTACATTATTGAAATCTCATAGGAACCAATTTTGGAAATAAATTTTGAGTGCACTATTTCTTTTTGTAAAAAATAGAATTTTGAGTGCACTATAAGTGCATTTATTTCCAGGAATATACTTTGTCACATGTTCTGAAAATGCACGTGTATATTCACAGATACAACTATTGACACGTCAGTAGTCGGTGACGAGGACAGTGATGACGTGATAACAGAAGTCAGCCTCGTCCTGCAGGGCATTGTCCACAAGGTGGCGCTACTCAATATCCAGCACGCCACTGACCTACACTCGGACTTCATCATACCATCGCGATCCATTACTAGCATGCCGTGGAAGACCACCGTCAAAGCCAAGCAAAATGGAGTGCAGAATGCATCTCAGAACTACAATTCGGACATTGATGTTGGGATTAAATGTGTCACTCCTCAGCAGATGCATAATCTGATCACAGACAATTCTTGTGAAGTTACTGAGAAAATATCGAAACACATCATCAAGTTTGGGAGCCATACCGCAAAGTTGAGCAAATTGGATTTGCAGGTGGCATCGATCAAGTTATCATCATTATCTGACAACCATGACCTCATCACTACTGAGGGTATTATTCCTGGGTGTTTGTCAGAAATTCCTCTCGACAGGGTCATGGATACAAGCCAAATCTTAAGTAAAATGACAGAGCAATGCACTCAGATGGCCAGGCCGACTAGCAGCATGAACCAGGTACCCGGTTCTGCTAACTGTACGCCCCATACCCATGACCAACTTTATGTAACCCCTAGGAATGCATGTACTGTTGGACAGAATTCCTTCATCAATCTTAAATACAGAAGCCAGGATTGCTCAACTTTAGATCAGGCAGCATCAGAACCAGAGCAGTATGTTAAAGAAATGGCCATGGATTGTGGCGATAGTCGACCATCTTGTACAGTTAGTCATGTAACACCTGTAGAAAATATTACTACTGGTCAACCAAGACCATCAATATCTTGTTCAGTGTCAGAGCAAGATATGAAACAAGTGGGCATGGATTCTACTGAAAGACAACAAGCTTGTGCAGTTAGTCTTGTAACACCTGTAGAAAATATTACTACTGGTCAACCAAGACCATCAACATCTTGTTCAGTGTCCGAGCAAGATAGGAAACAAGTGGGCATGGATTCTACTGAAAGCCAGAAATCTTGTGCAGTTAGTCCTACAACACCTGTAAAAAATATTAATAGCAGTCAACCAAGACCATTATCATATCACGAACATGGCCAAGCAGTTTCCTTATACACTAGAGACTGCAACCCCCCTTCAGATAGCACAGTGAACATGACATCAATCTGTGAAGAAACAAGAGACAATGCGAACAAGTATGAACCAGAAATGTGCGATTCATTCACCCAAACGTACGTTAAATCTACATGCGATATAGCAACATCACCAATTATGCTGGTCACAACAGTAGGAACGCAGTGGGATGACCCTGGAGACCAAGCTTGATGATGGTGGTTCAGAATCACAGCAATGTCAATGGAACATAAAGCAACTCTGACACTGTCATGGACAAGCTGTGGAATGTCATTGATACTCTGTTGTAAGGTGACAGATGTAGCGGAACAATTACTATCTATCACTGGTCTGCTTTATGTATGTGCAAACTGGTATATTAATAATGTTATTAGCCCCATTAACATAATTGTGTTATAGAGAATATTTCTGTGAAGCATTGTTTTGAGAGAGTGAGTGATTATGGAGTTTTGTTTTGTTTTGAATGTCATACGATAACATTAGGTGCACAGAACAACATGAAACTGAGAATATTGCTTTTGGATGTCATATTCGGTACTTAGAACATAAAAATGAATATAGTGTCTGCCATTCTCAGTTATTGGCTTGCTTGCCTTCATTCATTATTTTGACAGAATCAATAATTTGATTTAATCAATTCTTATTTCCTCCATGTGTAATGGTTACAATAATGTGGTACAGCTATTATTAGATGAACACTCTGGTGTATTACATTTTGTAAATATTCATGCAAAAATTACACAAGTCAATTCCTTGCTAAATGTTTTTATTGAGGTTGGAGGTACTGTATTACAATTGAGCTCTTCCAACATCACATTAATCAATCATATTTTCAACACATTGTATATTGTTTATACTACCAGAGATTGTATACAAAGTTGTCGCAGCATTTCATCTAGAGATCATCTATCACAATAAAAGTCATGTCAACAAGAACAACAACAACTCACACATGAATGAAGTGTGTAGCACAGTATTTGTACAGGTAATAGATAAATATAGAGATATAATTTGATATACTCTGATTGTTTGAACTTTGTATTATCACAAATTCCATCCTCTAGACTCGGTGCCTTCTCGTTCATACTCTACAACAGGTCTACATTTCATGAAAGGGTAATACCTTAGTCCATGCCTAAATTGAAGTGTACACCAAGCTTTTACTATAACAGGAAGTGATGCAAACCTTTATTTTGCTAGGCCTACTGCTATGATCTTTTCATGAAACGCAGGCCAGTGATGTCTGTATAAGAAGAGAAGGCACAGGGCCCATGTTATAGAGGATGTACAAATTCTTGCTATAATGATATTTGCTATCTAAGGATACATACATGTACAGTAATAATATATTACAGGAAGCATACTAAATAATTCTACGTTCTAGAAAAATTCCATTAATATGTCATAAATGTTTTTTTCACACATTTCCATACAATATCATTAAAAACAGATCAGAAACTGTTGCCCAAATAATTTGGACAGTCGCTAGTTGAGCCAATTTGAATTATATATGGAGCAAAATTTGAGATCTGCGATTCAACACCAAGACTTGTTAAATAGTAATTGTTTTCATTGTATATTATTTAGGACATCATATTGGTACGGTACCATTATATTAGATGTAGGTAGGTACAGTACATATTTATTGCTTCATGTGTCGTTTCAGACCATAAATGCATAGGTTAAAATAATAGTTGATACTTTCTCATTATCCTATTGGGCAATTATTGAAAATGTTTCAATTGCATGTGCATAATATAAGTAATATTTTAATGTTCTATTCTCTTTTGAATACATTTATTATATTATACTATATCAGAAAAATACACTGACAATATAAAAGTCTTGCATCTTTGTCTTCTCCAAATTTAGGATAAAGCCAAATACATGAAGTAATGTATTGTGAGTGACATGTGTAAAAAGTAAGAAATCATGGGAATATAGAGTGAAACAGATATATTTTCTGTATGACATGTTAAATAATATCCACAAGGCTGGTATTAAAACGCCATTACTGATAACACTACATGCTTTATATTTAGCTACAATATGACTATACAAAATCATGATCAAACAGCACAACCAAGCATTATTTTATTCTTTTCCATTTCAGCACCAGATGATATTGATATAAAGATAATATCATACACGCATGCAATATAACTTTTAAAATAGAGATATTAGATTTACGAATGACAATATATTGACAACAAATGTATCTGAAATCCTGTGATTTCATCTAATTATTCACCAGGTTTATTTGCAACCAAACATCTGAAAGCTAATTAACAGATAAAAGATAACATATTGTCCTGAATAAAGAAATGAAAAGGCCAACATTATGATTATATCATCCTCTAAAACGCTTGGGTATCCTTTCACAAAGATCTCTTATCCGCTAAGATACCATAGCGCTCTCATTACACTGTGTTGGCTATCAGCAGAGAGAGTGCTATGGTCTGTTAGTGGATAAGAAAGCTTCATGAAAGGTTGCCCTGGCCATTGCCATTCATTGACCTTTTGACCTATATCCTTGTCTATAAGTCTGGGAGCTATGAAAAGTTTACACACGTTCTTAGGCTATGAATATCATAAGAACGATTCGAGAATAGGCCCCCAAGTTGCGTAACAGAACACGATGTGTACATTATTGTACGACTAATGTGGTGTCCATAAGATATGGTGGAAATAACAGTAGACCTCACATATACCGGCCTCGGATTAACCAGACACTCGCCTATAACGGACTGAATCTGTCCCTGTCCAGTCCAACGCTAATTATGGCATATGTGTATAACGGACCGCATATAACGGACAAAAATAGCCGGTCCCAATGAGTACGTTATATTCAAGGTCTACTGTAATTTTCTTTGTCATGTCATCTCTGATTGGCTGACCTTTTAATTTTTATTCATCCTGACACAGTAGATGAAAATGGAGCAAAGTGGTCCATATTATCCAGAGCATTTGTTAGAGGTAAAGTTGACAATGACCGTTCATTTCAAGGGATGCTATCATATGCACTTTTAATGTTTCATTAATGTAAGAAGATGATAAATAGAAAACATCAGGAATTATCCAACTGTTTCTACTTTTATCAAAATCTTTTAGCAGGTACATCCCAGTTGTTAAATGAATCAGTAGGTAAATAACCACCCTGTTCAGAGATTCACAAACTACATTTACACACATGCTAATAAAGGTGCCATAGTATCACTAAGGAAAACAGAACAATGGCCCATTGGACAACGCTCTTGTAGACTACAACTATTGTACGGTCAACGCTTTCTATTGTGGCGGGAACCCAGTTACAACTATTCATTTTAGCACTACAAGAGTGTCGTGCAACGAGCCCCAGCTACACTTTTCCTGCCCTAAAACCACACACATAATACTATTTATATATAATAGTGCTGCCAACATACGTATGTGGGGGAGGAATCTGTAACAACATAAATACCTACCAGCAATTGATGGCTGGGATGTGTTCAGGCTACACTACTTTTCACTACATAGCACTATATGGCAGCTATTCAGCCATATACGTCACATTATGTGTAGTGTTACATTCACTGCAGGTTTGGACCTTGCAGTGTTTTGTAGGAAAGCCTACAACATGAAGCGAATTGCTGCGATTTTGTACTGAAAATGTCCAGCCAACCACTACTGTGTAGCATATTAGTGTAGTATAGTGGTTTTCTTTCCTAAGTTGGCACAACCCAATACTTTTCTATTATGAATAAAATATATTTAAAATAAACTAGTGAAATGTAGTACTGCCTGAACGCAACCCTGGTACAGGTAAACCAAGGAAGATAACTTTAGAGTGGGCACCCAAACCTTTGTCCATGTTAAACCCTTTCTCTAGACGGCATCAACATGATATAGTGCACAAATTCATGCATAAACAGTCGTTTGACTAAATCTTGCATTTGTGCAAGCTGAATACAACTGAAATACAGAATAAACTACTAGTGGTAAACATTATTTTAATCATGGTAAGCTTACTCAAATGTGTATTTATGTTCTATAATTATAGCAGCTATAAGCATCTTGAAACGACAACAAAACATTATGAATGAACTGATAAATGCATTGGAATAACTTCATGGTGTTGAACAGGTACATGTGTGTGTGTGTACTTATATGCACTCACTTTTATTTAATTTCTCCCTTTGATTTCTGTGAACCAATCAAAGGCTTACTATGAACTTAGTAAGCTGGGCCAATTATTGAATGGATGAATCGATGCACTACACATCCCTTTCTCTAATTACCATAATATTGAACTTGGTTTAACAATGCATCCCTATTTTCTCAAGGAAGGTTCAAACCCTGGCTACTTTGCTTTGGTATTCAATTATGCCATGCTACTATTCAATACAACCATCCTTAACAATAGACTGCATATACTACAAGGCAGGTAATCATGTTAACACGATACGCTTGGCTCATTGTACGAGAAGGGGATGTATTTAGTGTAGGTGTGATGCATCTATGAAGCTAGACAGGATACTATAGACTAAGTATGTAAGCTAATCTTGCAAACAAATGTCAAGCTAGTAAAGATTATCACTTGTTTCCATGTGATCAATATATATAGGTCAGTGGCTGATTGCAGATACTACTACTAGTAACCTATAACTAACTATGGAGCTAAAAGTACATTCTATTACTAGCTTACTACATAGACTACAACTCATTGATATCATACAGCTCGTGACCACCGTGATCTTCAAACCCACGGCCATTTCCCTGGTCTCAAAATATTGCTCAAATAGTTGTTACAATAGTCTTGACCTAAATAACCTGGGTGAATTTGAAGGACAACAATATTTTCAAATCAAAATATAACTCAAATGTGTGCCTGCTATCATGATATAGAGGTGTGTTAAACAAATTTTACTAAAAATACTTAAATACCGGTAATAAATGTTCATGATTTCATTCTGGTCCACCAATTCTATCCTAAAGGAATATTTTCTATAAATCAAAATATAACTAAAGTAATATTTTCTATAAATCAAAATATAACTTTCTGATATAGGTGTTGAATACATGTAAATAAATGTCATGTTTCAATACTTCAATAATCCAGTTTCATAATTTGATTCCAGTTTACCAGTTTGATATAAATAAATAATATGTTAAATAAGCATTAATGTAACTAAATGGAAATGTTAAGTACATCAATAATCCCTTTTCATGGTTTGGTTCTGGTCCACCAGTTTTATCACATGTACTTTCTTTCCACATATATAGGACTCTTCTCTCAATTTTATTTTCACATAATACTTTTCAAATGTTGGCATGTCCTCCCTGTCACTCACATGTTGGAATGTCCTCCCTGTCACTCACATGTTGGAATGTCCTCCCTGTCACGTCAGAATAGTCATTTCAGTCTTGACAGAGAAACTTTGTTACTCTCCTCCTTTGTAATTCCTGTTGCACGCACATGTACATCCTATCATGAAACGGACACCTGATATGCACATTTTGGTGCACAAAAGTCATGACATTTTGGTGCACAAAGGTCAGGATGCATTTAGGTGCACAAAGGTCACGACACATCTCTGTACAGAGGTCACTCTGGGGAGTCCAGTTCAGATTCCCTCCCATCACGATTAAGACCTCGTATGTGTACATATTGTACTGTTTTGGTGTTGTAGTTGACTGGGGGACCCTCGCCAACCCAGGATCGTGCAAACAGTCCTTCTACTTCTTCTAACGTCTTGCCTTTTGTTTCGGGCAGGATCATTGCAAGAATTATTGCACCAAGGAATGCTAAACAGGCATACATCCAAAATGTACCTGGAATGATAATGAAATATTTTCAATTAGCATTAGCTTGTACTTATAATTTATATAATATTGATCAAAAACATACTTATAATTTATATAATATTGATCAAAAACATCTTCATTTAATAAGCTTATTGTTCAATTTGAAATAGTTATATTACTTTTACTGTTTATTTTTTCTCTCAATATTTCATTATTTCTTTCTATACAGCAATATGCAACTTAACATATTCTCTGAATGACATAATCACAATATACATTTATTTGAAACTATTGGCTTTGGATGTTTGAGAATGAAAACAGAGTGTTCACATTTGTAATATACTGTGGTTAGCACATTAAGGGAGACAACTCTGTCATAGCAGGTATACAATCCCATGTTTAAACCCATTTCAGCAGGCAGACATTAAATAGTAAATGAAAAGATTTTTTTTGGATAGATATGTGTTGTGTTAATGCACCCTGCTACATATAGATGCACATACATATCTTATAAACAAATATATAATATATATCAGTGTATAAAACATTAGCAATTTCACTGCCAGCCATGAGGACTGGTAAGTTTGAGAAGTTGCCCATCCTCATACAAGTTGGCCAGTGATCGATGGTATACATCTTGAAAAACAAACAAAAAGTAACACGACATGTGGGCGTGCAAGGATAAACCATTACCCGTCCTCGCTGAAAATAACCCGTCACGGGCGTGCGAACGGGCTCTATTTCGAACACTATATATATATATATACTAGTATATAAAAGGGTTACTATCTAGACAGCAGTTCAGTTCTCAAATGAGCTTTTCAGGAAATGTATGGATTTAGCATTATGCATCAATACTTGCCGTATCTGGTGAGTGACTCTGTTAGACTGATGAAGGACATGGACACTGCCAGGTTAAATGTCCAGTTAGTGAAGGTGGACACTGCTGTTCCGGTGCTGCGGGCCCACAGTGGATAGATCTCAGAGTTGATGGTCCATGGCATTGGGCCCATTCCTGAAAGGTAGACATTTCCTGTACAGTAAACTACACTTAGTGTACTTCAAAGCGTCCTAGAAATGTATGTTAATATATTGTTATAGTTAGAGATTAAGTAAGAGTACTTTTTCGGTGTATTTAAGGTATTGTTGCTTAACCCTCTCCCTGCTGAAGGTGAGTTAACTTGCCCGATCACATGAAGAAATAGAATACTTTGATTTTATTCAGCAGGGAGAATCTTAACTTAGTATTTCACATGCAAACACAGTAAACACTGCACAGACGTAGTTTAGTTAATCCATGGTTTAAGGGTTATGTTTTGTGCATACCGACAGTAGTATATAACTCATCGCTTAAACCTAGTTTAGCCTAAACTGTGGTTGAATTAACTAGGTTTGTGCATATGGACCTCGGGCTTTAAAAAGAATACTTATATCTGTAAAAGAGTAATTTAATCAGTGTATAGAAGTACTCCATAGGATGCTAATCATTGGCCATATCACTGGATGAGCAGTAAAATTCTACATAATATTTAAACAACCTTGGCAAACATTTAATAAACAAAGATGTAGTTTATGTAAACTATTACATATTAAATGCTGAATCTATTGTTTTCATATGGAAAATACTTCAAGAAAATGTATTTATTCAAAAATAAATACATTTTGGTGCAAGAAATTAAAAAAAGATTGGAGCTAATTACAAACTTTAATGGCTAGCAAATACAGTAGACCTTGCAGAAAACATACTTATTGGGACCGGCTATTTGTGTCCGTTCCTTATACGTATATGCCGTAATTAGCGTTAGATGGGACCGGGACTTCAGATTCAGTACGTTATAGGCGAGTCCGGTTTATGCAAGGCCGTTATATTCAAGGTCTTCTGTATATTGTATACATATCTTTAGATTAACTGTGGACTAGTTTCAAGCATATTTGTTTACAACACATGAAATAATGAACGAATTAGTGTTTAATGCTGCGTGCACGAAAGCATGCAAGTATTGTCATTGGTCCATTGGACTAAGTAAGCCAAACAATTACATCCAGCACCACATGTTGACAACTATTGTGTTTCAAATCCCACGAGCCAGTGATGATAAAATCAACGAGTGTTGGGGCGAGATCCACATGGTTGATGATTTGTTCTGTGTTTAACCTCATCCTCGAATAAATTATATAAGCAACCAATCAGAGACTAGACATGCGACTGGTGCGTGAGGCTTACGTGAGCTCTTGTAGTGA
>JAUTBV010148920.1:0-10791 GCA_032361325.1 Lepetodrilus fucensis | reverse complement strand
TGTAACTCTACTGTATGCCTAGTGTAACTCTACTGTATGCCTAGTGTAACTCTACTGTATGCCTAGTGTAACTCTACTGTATGCCTAGTGTAACTCTACATCCCTGAACATTAGTGTGGTTAGTCTGTGTCACACCTTGTTCTCACCCAAATACTCCTATTCAAAATATCCACCTAGAACATTTAAGCAAGTCTAGTTTACTGGAGAGGGTAAAGAATTTCAGTGGCTCCTTTCATATAAATATAATACCAATACATATTACTGATTTACTTTAACCCTCCGAGGCTATTGCTAGTCTATAGTGTCGTCTATGCTATAGATTGGAGTCATGTTATTAGAGTTATCCCGCCTCGTACAGTGAGTGTACACGAAACAAACTATACAGGGTATTTTCCTCATTCAATAATTCATGTCTCATTGAGTTATTTCCTCTTAACCTCGTCACTGCTGCGGGCATATCCACATCCCCAAAACACATGAAAAATGGACTAATTCAGCAGGGAGAAGGTTAATGTATAACACTCTAAGACATGAATACAGGAAATTATTCAAACTAGTTAGTCATTCGCAGAACTCGCGAAATGTGTAATGTATTCCAATAGAATAATTTACCTCTCAAACGATTGCAAACAGACTAAATAAGCCAATATTATATTGAGCTTTTGTGACTATTAGCATCGCCTACCGGGTACCCGTATAGTATTGTATAATTACAGCATACTGACTAATACATATACAAAATAATAGATATCTACTAGGATATCCAAACGATTTCGTATACCTACTATGTATAGGATATCATAGCGCTCTCGTAGAAGCGACCGGGCACTTTCAATAGCGCTATCGAGGTTTCGTGACGTACTCATGAGTTAATAAGAACTGTCCGTTAATTCATTTGCGATGCATTCCTTTTTTAATCGTGACACTGGGCTATGACGCTTTTTCCAAAATAACTATTCGTATTGCCACTAATCGAATTTAAATGTACGGTTATACGTCTTCAAATTCTGAACATTTCAATACAATTCAATTAAATTAAAGTAGAATTCGCGTAGGAATTCTATATATACTGCTATAAAAACAATGGAATTTACTTTAAGAGGATTCAACGAAGTATGTAAATGTTGCACAAGTTCCGAACCACACGGTAGATAATTATATTACACGTAAACCCTTCGTCATTGTAAAATACTTAGTCCAGACATCTACCATCTACTCAATCAAACGTTTGACATGATATTCACATAATGTCAAAACCACGGCATTATTCTGAATTGTATGAATTAACTGAATCCAATTACACTAAAACCATGGATTTATTTATTATGTGGTCGTGCATCTTCGTTCTTTATTCCCCAATAGGAAAATACAATTGAATTATTAGTATGGACAAAAAGGAGACCCATCACGGGGTAAATGGATTAGGATGGGGCGGGGGTGTACGGAGCATGGACGGACCGTAAGCAGAATTATTTCAGTAGGCAGCGACAAAATGCTTCCACTACACAGTGGATCACATGAGTATCCCCGATGAAGTGTATTTTGTAACACTGGTGGTAAGAAGAGGCGCTCGCAGGTTTACTGCAACATTCAGCGCTACGGATGTTGCGGGTTTCCTCTTGCCTTAAAACTCGACAAGCCGTGATATGTGAAATAACCTTGAAATTTTTTTTTTTGGAAAAAACAAACGAACAAGCAAGCAAGTAAGCAAGCAAGCAAGCAAGCAAGCAAGCAAGCAAGCAAGCAAGCACACAAACAAACAACCAAGGAAACAACCAAACAACCAAGGAAACAACCAACCAAACAAGCAAGCAACCAAACAAACGCAAAGAAACAAACGTGAGGTGGTGTAAGTGGGCATTGTATATATACTATTCAAAGTTTGCTAAGGATCGTACCATTTCTGTAGGAAAAGTATATTCAATGACCCCATATTGATATACAACATAATATATAATAATGTCACCCATATAGTGATCCCTAGCAAATTTTGAGTAGTATATTAGAACTACACTACCATTCCCTGGTTGCTGCGCATCATTTATAACCTATTTGGATAACATTCTACATCTGGCATCGTGATTATGAATACTATTTCTCTCAATGTTTTATTCCCAAATCTCCATATAATATCTGAGATTGAGAAGTCGTACTCAAAAGGTTTCGCAATCTCGGAACCTGTATTAGAAGCGTAACTGACATATTTGAATAAACTAAATAAATACAATAACCATAAATGCGAACATGCATTTTTTAGGGACGATGCAAGTTCTCATGAGAACAATGGAAACTTTGAAAAAATACGAGATAATGATTCAAATCCTGTTAAAACTGTACAAAGCCTTTATAATTTGACGTTGTTGTCAACGATTTTCAGGATTTAGTCTTATACGATTATAGGTCTTAATAGAGTCTAGTCAGGACGACTTTATAGGTTTGTTTTCATCATTACAACACTATGCCTGGTCGCTGGTGAGGTTTAGGTTACAATGTCGGATATAGCTTACAATGAATTAGTTACGAGTAAAAGTATACTGAATAGGCAGATCCTACTGCGCGTATTCTATCTAGTTCGTGTATATACTGGCACCTCATTTAGTTAACATTGGTTAAAAAATATGTAAAGATTATGTAAGTAGTCTTGTTTCTCATTTGGTTACGATACCATTAAACATGAGTAGAGGCGGACCAGGTCATGAATGCAATGTATATGATTGCCAATTATAACAAAAAATGCAATGGGATATCATTTTGAAACCTCATGACCAGATCACATTGCATACCACCTTAATTTAAAGTTACCATATAATAACACATGTATAAACTGAAAAGTACGGCGGAAATTGAACTACTATTGCTACTGCAACATCACACACGACTGGACCACCAGTACTCACAACTTCCTTCAGATCCTTGGTCGCTAGAGGCAATTCTAATAATAATTATTTTACATTATTTTAATATGCCATCATTTGCTTACTAAACATTACCATTTTCATATCATATCATATTATAAAACAAAATTACAAGATAGATGTATGCTGTTACTGCATGTCCGTTACGTACTATGCCTGAGCCGTGAATTTAAAAGTAATTACGTTATAGCATGCTAGAACTAATATAAGTACCGGGGTATTTATCTCATGGAATACGAGTCTCCAATTTGAAATGATGCCACGTCTGACTTCAGACGCTCTCTAAAGTAGGCCTACTTCAGTAGACGCATATTACTTACTGCCTTTGTTCTGCTTATGTATTGGATAGAAAGATCCTAATGTCTCTTGATGTGTATGCCTTTGTGGCATCAGTTCTAATACTCTTATATACATATGCATAATAAACATACATTTTTTATCTTGAATAAATGCATTCAATATTGAAATGTTTGCGGCGTAACCGGAGTTTTCCTTTACCATAGGAATGTCCGTCTCATACCTCAATTATCTATAGCAGTGCTCTGAAGGACAATATATCTTTCATAAAGCTCAAATATATCGGGCGTTTACCATATATATGACTGAGAATATCTTAACACCATATAAGCTGGTTTTTAGCATTGTTCTTTACCAGGGAGACGCTTTGATGCAAGCGCACAGACCGCAAAGAGTTAACAGAATCTATGTCTGGCTTTCTGGCTATAAGCATCGCTTAGTGATTTGGAAGACAAATTGTGGCTTAACCAAGTTCTGCAATATGTATTAGAAGGCACCCCTGCGTTGGTGTATTTCCGGAAATAAAAAAGAAATCGATGTGCATCCAATGGCGACTTGCCCGTGTGAAGATATGACATGTTTGCTTTTAGTGGCATCATATGTGAGACGCCGTCGAGGCGCCTTTTCATTCACAGCATTTAACACGGTGTGCAGTCAAGGAAGCGAGATTCTAGCTAATTCAGGACCTTATTGTCAGCTAACACGACGGTAGCAGCTTAGCTTTATACACAAACTAACGCCATTCCAGACAACATTAATCAGTGAATAAAACCATTAAAAAACAGACTGACTTACCAAGAGAACTAGGCCATTAGGTGATGCTCGCATTTTGGAGAACTGTAATTATATTTTATTGAAATTGAAATAAATTGTCATATTAGGTGATGCTCGCATTTTGGAGAATTGAAATTGAAATAAATTGTCATATTATACAGTTATTGCGTCCCTGTTTCAATAGATGCTGAATTATATTGAATACTCATACAATCCTGCCATTTTCGACGTGATTTGGACATGGGGTAGGATATGTATAACATATATGTATTTGACCAGTTTCAAGTTTCAATGGCTAACTCGAATATTGAGTATGATGTAAACTATGCCACACCATTGGTTACATAAGGCACCTGAAATCGTAGGATTGTTTAGTGGCGAAAACATTAAGCCCAACGCACACGGCAAATTGTTTAGCTAAACAAGAAACTTGTTTCGTATTTCGATAAAGGTAAAGCTTGCTGGTGACTGTGCATGTCACAAACAGTCTACGCAAACGGCAAACAAAATCACCGAATACACTTTTTTATTTAGCTAAACACGTTTCTTTACTTGCCGTGTACGTTGGGTTTTTGCTCTCCAAATTGGAACTGATGGTATCTCAATGTACCAGAACAGAACATACTAATTTATTTCTAAAATATCACACGTAGTGGTGATATATACAGTAGATAACACATAGAACATTACATACGTACATGTAAACCATATTTAATAAATTCAGAAATCTTAAAGTAATAACGACCAAAATAAGTATCCTTTAGGGTTTAGATTAAATATTACATATTAGTTATCGCATCCGTACATGTATATCACGTTTAATACATTCGGAAAAGTTAATAACGACCAAGATAATTGGCCCTTTGGGTTTGGATTAAATATTGTATAATCGTTATCACATACGTACATGTAGATCATGTTTAATATATATTATGAAATCTTAAAGTAATATCGACCAAGATAAGTGGCCCTTGTGTTTTGGATTAAATTAATGGTCTAGATACTAAGCTAATAAAAGAAGCGGATAAAAGAAGCGGCCGATCTAGCCCTCGTTACCTACTGCCGCCCCAACAGGACATCGATCAAGCTACCTATGTCGATCATTCGTAGCAACTTCGCGTCATTCCGAATCGGAAATATGCACGCGTACTTATATGCTAGGCTTTCATGCCAAGAATATTGGTAGATTCCCGACCAATCAAAGTGCTCGTTATTAACTGAAATAGAAAATAAATAATTCAGGTATTTTTATAATATAAATACTTTTATTCTATCACATGCCTCGTTAATTTTCATTAGGATACTAGTAACCCATTGTCTGCCGTGGTCCATCCAATGAAATTGCTGCTAATTTGCTAATTCTACATAAATTCTGCTCATAATTCACTGGGATTGTCTATTCTGTGTATTAGAATCCAATATATGACACTAAAAGCGTTTACATTCCATCCGTAAAAGATGACTATATATAGTAGAAATCATACAGGTTCACAGAGGCATGTTATGTGGGTATATGCTAATTAGATTTGTGACGTAGAAACCAAAACACCAACACTGAAAGTTATATAGTGGAAATGTTAAAAACACTGCTAAAGCGCCAGTTTCCATGCTGGAGATGGTACATAACCAGAATTTACTGGGGTTTGGGTCCGTTTTCACGAAAACTTAAAGCAAACTAGGCTCAAACTCCTATATAACATATATAATTGGAAAAAAAAACAGGGGCTCGATTTAAAAGAATCCTACTTTATAGTATTCGTTTCTTTTCGCTATAATGTCAATCTTGTTATTAGGTCTGAGTGCATATCTGTGGATGTTATATTATTGTATTGTTAAATGTCATGTGTGTATGTCCTTTAATGAGAATACATATTATTTAAATCACATCTGTGGATATCGCTTGGTTGATCTGAATGATTGTCCGTGTTCACCGCAGAGGGATCTAGGTCACACGACTTTGACTACAGCATAATGAAAAAAATTCTGGTAGTTTATGATTTCCAATGGGATTTTCCACATTATAAATAGTGCATGACTGGTTGATTGCTTTGGGATTTAGAATTTAGTTTTAGAGCTGCTTTATAATTTCTTGCGTGTAAACCGAATTTTCATCGGCTAATGGTACTAGCACACTGACATATCAGCCGAAGTTAGAACATTCAATTTGATACTAAAATACAGACACATAATATTGACTTCGAGCAGATAACTGCAGTCTTTGCTTTACCTCTTTGATACTAAGCACCAAGTAGGGGAATCTCAAGTTACGTTAAAGTTGTTAAGGTTAGCACATACCCTGTACATTGTATTTACGTCTTTTGGTTTTCGGGCGAGGATCGAACTGCCTCCCCGGGCTGTCTGACACTGTATCCACTGCATCATGGGGGTATCGTGCAGCCACATGTGTATTTCATTTCACAATAGTAAAAGTAATAAGAGTTATATTGATCTTGGCAAGTACACTATAAAACCACGATGATATTGCGTCATGGAGGCAGTAAAACAAATATATAAGAACAAAACGCTACTACTTTCTGACTTGAAATAGAAATCATTTCGACCTTTCATGTCCAGCAATTGTATTCCGGCACGCTTCAAATAGATAGTAAAGAAGCCCGGCGGTGTTGGAATATAAAATACCTAGCAATGGTGCGGACGTTATTGAAAGTGATTGCCAATGAATTTGAGAGTGCAAATGTACAGGCGTTCGTTTAAACATGTTTTATTCAGTACGAAATGAATAGGTTATTGCAACTTATATGAAAACCGCTCCAAGAAAAGATGCGAGGAGAGAATAAAGAAATATTAAGAATAAGACATACATGTACACATGCTATTATTGTTAATATTTTACCAAGCATCTATTAGCATATCGTTGTGTTTGTTTATGCAAGTGCTTGATGACACTAGATTAAAAATAATATACGGATTTTCCAGTATGGCTATTGCCAGGTTTTGCTACTGAAGACTGTCTTTGTTTTGCCTTTATGTGAACTCTGCTACCCAGGTTGTACATGCGTCTGTTACCCAAATATACACCCATTTGAATGGAAGCTACGCTTGGAGCATGTACAAAAATACGCTCGCATTTTCTATTGCTGGGGAATAATTCATACCAACGGAGTTGACTGATTCAGGTCTATACTATAAACACTTATTTGTATTGTAGAAACTAAATTAAATGTTGGTTCATTTCCATTGTTCTCCCTAACTAAGATCTAACGAAATCCCGTCTTTATTATTTTTACGAATGTAGATCTAGATCTGCAATATAGATGTCAACTGACAGTCCGTAAGAAATATTTACCTTTTAGTAAAACAACGTTTGACTTATGGCTGGGACGAGCATAATAAAGACAACAGTCATGATTCCGAGATAAAGCAAGATTTGTAATGTCTCCATTTATAGCCTTGATACTATACTAAACCTTGACTGACCTGAATAAGATATATCACTCTGAAAACAATGGAGAATAGAGAATATGTCTATCATATTTGCATATTTATGCCTAAATGCATTGCAGGTGAAAGCAAATTTATTGATAAAATGCCAGTAGATACAATAATCTATAAGCATTGACCGTGACCCCTGCTGGTCAGTCTTTTGTTCATATATATGCATAATATTGCACGAATATTGCACGAATATGGCGATTTGTCAATCTGCCATCCTGGAAATATTCTGTTCGAAACTGCATAATGTCTTCCGAGATCTTTGCCTCCAAGGTAAACGACACACTATGATTTTTAAGCAATATAAAATCGATATATTCTTTGTATGTCGGAACATATGTTTCGTCTGGTCGGAATATTGAGGCATATTTAGAATTCATCGTGATGCGCATAGTCAACATAAATAATTGAATTATAAATGATCACGATTTTTTAACGTGCCCTGGAGATAATCGTGAAAAAGTGAGTTTGCTTCGGTTTTACACAGAATTGCGGTGAACTGCAATGACGGGGCCGACACACTGTCACTGTGTTCCTGTAAAATATGGGGTTTGGGAAAAAATAACCCAAGGTTAATAACTGCATCCCAATGGTCTTCACTGTTCTAAGCAGTAGTGTGAGAACTTCGACGTCATATCATTTTAGTCGACGCTGGCGCCACGAATTGACTATAAGTATTTTGGATACGGACAGATTTTGATTTTATCGCTTTCATGCATTCTTAAAAGGCTATAAGTAATAATAAAATGAATAGTCAAAATGCAAAATCTAAAGAAAACAATAAATAGTACAAAGAAAATAATATTAATAAAAAAACAACAAGGGACATTGCCAGAGATTGGAACCTTTCGATTGAGTTCCAATATGTTATTGCATTCAGTATTATATAGTAATAATCTATATATTATGTGTACACATAGTTTCCTTTAATCTAACCAATATGCTATTAGATAATGCTGTATTTTAATTTAAATATATTGTATTTTAAATGAAATGGATAGGTTACAAGTTATTACAGACAGACAGACAGACAGATATGTTATTAAAGTCTTACCCTGTATACACACTAAAAATATGTAGTCATATACAAAATATAATATATATACAAGCCATTCTAAAATAATTACGAGAGAAGATACAATACAAATAACTTGAATGCAAACCGCTCCAAGAGAAAGGTACGAAACGACGGGGAGAAGAAAGAAAGATGAAAAATGAGAGATACATGTACATAATGCTATACATGTAGGTAGAATAGTAAAGATGCTGATATAAGACGAAAGCGTGAAGAATACTAGTAATTATAAAAACCTTGGATGAAGGTCCAAAATTGGCTGTCAACAATTTAATACACTTTGCATCTTGCACAATCTCGTTCCGTGTTCAAAATTGTGAAGAAAGCGAATTCTCGTGGAAGAATTTATTTGAGAATTGCCGAGACTCCAACCAGTAGTAGTAGGCAATTTGATAAATAGACTCTAAATACCACTAGAATAGCTTCTATTCGATGTCACGGTCCCCTGAGAGAGCTATTGTGATCAGAACCAGGTCCCTATAATCTAAAACATCTAACAGTAATTATATATATTTTAAAAATATGTAAGACATCTTTATTGGAATTGTGTCAAGGTGAAATACATCTTTTAGTGGGTTGGGTATAGGCGACATAATTAATAGTTTACTTCTACTGATTTCAAGAATAACAATCTCGGTGACAGACTTTCAAAAGAACGTTCAAACAAGCAACCTTTTACTATTCTAAGTGCTTCCTTTGAGTAAAAACAGATGTGATAAAAGTACAAAATAAATAGATCTGTTGACGTAATATTAGACTATAACAGTACACATCGGCATTTCTGTATTAATGCAAGGAAGTGTAAACAACGAATTCACGAATCAGTTTTCATGAATTATGTTTACTACATGAACACCTTTAGTATGCATATGCCTTGTGGTATTTTCGGTTGAATTAATATATTATTCGGCAAATAAATATCCGAGGCAATCTGATATAGTCCTCTCGATGCAATGTAATCATTGTAATAATTGATTTTGAATATATTATAGTATTACCTTTCAAACATCCGATCAATTAATTTTATTAAAGCTATTTGATTCCCACACCCACTCAATTAATTTAATAATATTATTGATGATCATTTAAAAGATTGTGGAATTAGATGACTTTTCTTCTCGCGAAGTGAACAATTATTATTTAATATTTTCTTTGACATTAAAGGCAAAATATCACGGATGGTTGACCTATATAATGGACAAACACATTTCGATCTGAGATTTGTTCACCCAAAAGTTGTTATTTATTGATTTACTTATCCCTCAGCACTCGATGGTTTATATATTTGTATCATATTTTATATTAATATAATGCCTTTCAGGATATTTTAGATTACGGAAATTGCGTAAATTCACAATATTGTTCCACACATTTGTAACAATTTCTATAATAAAACTAGCATTATAGAACATAATTTGGAGGCTATGATACATGTATATAACAGTTAATATACTTGGCCACTAGCTGAGCCTGTCGACAATGATCTCTTCATCTTTGATGTCCTGGTCCATCTTCGATCTCCACTTCCATTATGGAAGCGGTCCTGTCCATCAAGGAAGCAGCCTTGACACACAGAATGGTAGAATTAGAATAATCAGATATTACATAGAAAATAGCAGTCCTGAAACACAGAAGCGTAGAAGTATAATCATCAGATATATTACATCGAATTGCTATTTTTTGTTTGTTATTCCAATTACCTGTTGCACCAAATCTGTAGTAGGCTTCTTAAGGAAAATATTTTTTCTTTGTGGTGTACGAGAGATGGGGCTTCACTGTTAACGGTAAGGGAAGAGGTTACTTTGCGTTGTGTACTTTTAATGAACCCCTGCCTACTACAGATTGTGTACTTAGAATAATACAGGTTTCCTCTATTGTATTACCTGGTTTAGCCCGGGTAGTCGATGGCTCTGTGGCATCTGCTCCAGCTGTCCTCAGCCTCCTTATCTGCCGGTTGTGCTCCAGCTCCTCTTCTGGCAGAGGCTCCAGCGCCATTCCGGCTGCGGAGGCTCCCGGTCTAATGGCTGCCATACACATTCTATTACATGATCCAAATAATAGAGGGTATTCCACCGCGAGCGCTCTGGGCCTGGGACACATTTGCCGTATGATGAAATCATTTTAAAATAATATCACAATATAACATTAACAATAATACCAACACAATGAGATACAACTAAATATTTAAATAAAAATGGGATAAATAGAGAATCTCACCCAAGTGTCTTGGAATATCAAATATATCAACACGAGTCGTGAAAGTTATTTAATAACTTT
>JAUTBV010148919.1:0-25651 GCA_032361325.1 Lepetodrilus fucensis | reverse complement strand
TCAGTCAAAGCGAAAGAGATACTGTCAGAAGGTTTCAAATCTCCACTATTTATCATGATAAGATGTTTTGTACCATCATATTCAATCACACGCTGCCAACTTTTTCCACCATTACCTGAATACATTAAAAGACACTTTGCCAAACTAGAATTTGGATTATTAAGTAATGCCCAAATCTCTTCTTTACCATTTACTGTTCGCTTTATCAAATCATGTACTTGAGAGCGTCTATACGGATCTGGTATCACTTTCTTATCAAACTTTTTACCATCTTTTGTTTCAACTAAGAAGTTTGTCCCGCCAAGATAATCTGTCCCAAAAATCAAAGAATCTCCAACTTCCACCATAGAAGTATAACCACCCATTTGAATATGCAGATGGGTTTTTAAATCCCATGGATTTTCTGAGAAAACATAGTTTGTTAAATCTTTTGAAATCCAAAGTTGTTTTTTATTATCCCCATCTGCTAAAACTATCCGATCTAAAATATGTGAGTATTTAATCATATGTACATGTTTATTGACACCCTGTTTTTTAAGAAAATCTGAACATTCCCAAGTTTTACCCAAGTCAGAACTGCCATAAATATAAGCAATATTTGCCCATAACCCCTCTTTTGCAACGTTGCCATATTCACCCACCAAGAGTTCTCCTGAAGGTATTTGTGTCATCCCATAGTGATGAAATATTCTACTTTCACTCTCTGAGAGTGCTAAAGATTCCTCAAAATTTTTTCCAGCATCATCACTACGATAAATCATCCCTTTTGTATTAACAAAAATAACATCTTCCTGACTTATAAAAACCGCTTTTATCTCATAATCAAAAGTATGTAACTTCTCTATACTAACTCCATCATCATCACTTTTATATATAACCGTATTTTCTGAAGCTACACAACCATATATCGTATTTTTACTGTCTTTGTGAAAGACTTTCCAATTACGTGTTTTTTGGATATTAAAAGGCATGTCTTTTAAAAACTCACTAAAATCCAAGGCTTGTATATCCATGCCTCGCTCAAGCATAAAAGGTTCTTTATCTTCAAAGCGTATATATTTTGATTCAGAAAAAAGACCCATTTTATGTTGCGCTTCCCAAATAGCAAAAGAACTTATTTCACGAGCCTTTCCACTTTTAAGGACATCATTAACAAGTGGAAAAAAAGCCAAGCCTAAATGCCATACTTTGTCTAAACCTTTTTTTTGTGATAAATAACTATATTTCTTAGTAATAATAGTTCCCATTTTATACTCCTTGTTCCTTGTTAAAAAGTGATTCATATTCTTGTATAATTTTTTCAATAGCAAATTTTTCTTTTGTTATTTGAATAATAAAATCTTGATCAAAATCATACTGACTTGCTCTCTCAATTGCTTGGGCAAACGCTACTTCATCAAAAGGTGCTACTAAATAGCCATTTTGCCCATCATTGATGATTTCACCCGTCCCGCCTGGTGCATTAAATGCGACAACAGGCGTTCCCAATACATTGGATTCTAAGACAACATTTGGCAATCCTTCAAAACGTGAAGAAAGTACTAATAAATCAGCTTTTTTCATATAGGCAAAAGGATTGTCACAAAAACCAACAAACGTAACTTGACTTTCAAGACCAAGTTCTTGCATCTGCTTTTGTAATGCTATTTTATCTCCACCTTCTCCCAATATAGTCAAATGAAAACGCACATCCACTCTTGTCATGATAGAGAGTAAAATGTCATATCCTTTTTGATACCCTAGTTTTCCAACCGCCAAAAGATTATATTTTTTAGGTAATACAACATCGGTATCAAACTGTGCTTGATTTGTCACATTTTCACTATCCACTGGATTATAAATAATAACCATTTTATCTCTATCAATACCAAAGTTTTTCACTAAATCATCTCGCATATAGGCTGCTTGAGTAATGATTACATCAAAATTTTTGTAAACATTTTTATAAAGCCAATCGAAAAGTCGTGGAAACTTTTCTCTCTTATTACGCACAGAAACCGTATTCGATTCTCGAGCAATAAATGCAATATTTTTCGATAAAAGGGGCCTTATCATCGCAATAATAAGATTAAGGTAAGCCAAGGTGGCAAAGACTATATCTGGTTTTTGTTCCTTAATAACTTTGATGATTTTAAAGATAGCATAACGGGCTTGTGATACCTCTAAATCAATAACTTTTATATCTGTAGGGATTAAAGAGAGATACCGCCCCTCTCTTTTCATCATGACCAAGATTGGTTCATATTTCTGACGATTAAGATGTGTGAGCAAAGTCAAAACCACCCGCTCAGCACCTCCCCCATTCATAAAAGGAATAATAAAAAGTATACGTTTTTTCATCATATTATTATAGCGGCTCATAATAAAGATACTTATAATCAAACTGTTCTAGCTTATTATACTTCTTTTTCACCGAATTTAAAATGATTCCAACATTTTCTAAGCCCAGTTTGTGGACAAGCTTGTTAAGTTCATGCACATGCTTCTCTTCTGTAAAATCAGACTTCACCACAAAGAGGTTAATATCTGCCAATTTAAAAAGTGTCACAGCATCTGCTACATAATTTATCGGTGGTGTATCAAGGATGATGTAATCATACTCTTTCTTTAAAGCATCAATCACACTTTTCATCTTAATTGAAGACAAAAGCTCTGCTGGATTTGGCGGGATTCGTCCCGAAGTAATGATATTAAGATTTGGATATATTTCATGTTCCCAAATCGCTTCTTTTAACGCTGCTTTCCCAGCTAGAACATCACTCATACCAATCTTATTAGAGAGACCAAACTTATGATGCATCTCAGGACGACGTAAATCAAGTGAAAGAATAATAACCCGTTTTTCACTCATACCAATTACTGATGCTAAGTTTGCAGCAACAACAGTTTTCCCTTCATTTGGAATATTTGATGTCACTAAAACCACTTTTGAACCATTTGGTGCAACGATATAGTCAAGGTTAGTACGTACCGCTCTAAAAGCCTCACTGGCGGTAGATGTAGCATCTTCCAAAACATACGCACGGTTATATGTATCTTTATTTTCAGCAAAAGGAATGATTCCATACAAAGGTATATCTGTTGACTCTGTGATATCTTCTGGTGTCTTAACTCGCACATCAAACTTAGAACGAAGTAGTGAATGTATTAGTATCGTAAAGAGACCTAACAGTGTACTTAAAGCCATAATAAGTGGTAACTTTAAATTTAGTTTTTTAGCAATCTTTGCATAATCTAAGATACTTTTGTTTGCGGTATGTGAAACCTTTTCTATCGATAACTCCGACTGTTTTTGTAAAAGATAATTATACACTTGGTCATTGACTTTAAAAACTCTCTCATGACGTCCTAACTCTTTTTCTTTACTTGGAAACTCTGCTAACATGGCAGTATACGTAGACAAGTCTTTTTCCAATGCATTTTTTCTATCTTTAACTTGCTGTTTAATCCCTTTCACAATACTTACTATTGAAGATTTTAAATTGACTATATTTTTATTGACACTCATCACATCTGGATGTTTTGATGTAAAGTTTACCAATAAACCCTCACGATTTTGTTTTAACTCTTCTAGGTTTTGTACCAAGTTTGCCAATACAGGATATCTATCTTCCAATGAAGATATAACACTATAGTTTCCTTGCAATACTTCTTTATAAAGTAAAGATATCGCATGATAATCAACTTTTATATTCTGTAAGTGATCTTTTGCTTCACCCTCTTTTTGGATGATTTCTTGTATCTGCGCTTGAATATCTGAAATATCATTGGCTGTTTTAAACCCTTCTAGGGAGTTTTCTGATTGAGCAAGTTTCGCATTGATTGCATCAATCTGTGAATTAACAAACTCTAATCTTTTTCTGTCCATATTCGTCTGATTACCAACACTATAATCAAGATAGTTTTGAATCAATAGGTTTAAAAAATCCTTAGCACGTTGTCTACAACTATCTTTATAGTTCAACTTTAAGACACTAGAATCAGTAGAAGCTGGTGCTACTTTTAAATTTTGCTTAATCATATTAAGCGTACTAGCTGGCGATTGCAATATAAAAGTATAATGGTTATTTTTAAAACTAGACTTTTTTTGTATTTGAAAAGCGATATCATCATTAACATAAACTTTGTTAAAACTATACACCTTTTTAAAAGGGTTCAATACATCATCACTTGATATAAAGTCACGAATCTGTTCTTTAATTGACTTTTCTATTTTTAATCTAAACTGATTATTTCCTAAATTTTTAATTGCAATTTTTTTGCCGTACATATCAGGATTATAAATAATAAAATTCTTGACAATAAAAGGGGCTTTTTTATACAATTGTTCTGTAGAAAATTGACCATCACTTTTAAAATATGTGACATTGTTACTAATACTCTTTAGCGTTTTTTCTACCAAAAAATTAGAACGGATGATATCAATCTCTGTTTCTAACCCTGCTGCTTGTCCTATGGCATTACCAAAGAAATCACGTTGTGCATTTTGAACATCCTTGATTTCAATCGTCGCATATGCACCATAAACTGGTGATTGCATTTTATAATACAATATACCAAGTGCCCAAAATGTTAGCAATATCAGTAAGTTTACCCACTTATACTTGAATAATGCACTGACTATTTTTCCAAGCTGGAAAGGCTTTCCTTCATATTCAATCTTCATCTATATCATCCTATGCTTTCTTATGTGTTAAGTATCGGTTAAAACTTAAAAATATTTAGTGTTTTTTGAATTTTCTTCAGCCATAAAGTGTAAAACCAATATCATCAGTAAAACCTTTTTAGAATAAAAAGTTACACCCGCAAAATCATAAAGCATAATCACCAAAATAAATAATAAAAGATAGTATCTACTCCAAAACTCTTTTACTTTAGAAATTTTCCATGCTAAATGCACATAAGCACTATAATATATCATGATACCCACCAATCCAAGCGTACCTAAAATTTCTATATAATTATTATGTGAATAAAAGCCATGTAAAAAAACACGAGAAGTATTGATGCCTGTACCTATGATAGGATTTTCTTTAAAGACTTCTATCATTGTACGTAAAAAATAAAGTCTCTCTGCCGTACTACTATCAGCATGATTTCCATCCATGGCTCCAGCCAAACCAGCGATTCTCTCCATAGCAAAATTAAATTTTTCAATTAACTCATGTAAATCTACAAAATAGACTACTAAAATAAACATCAATCCAGCAAACAATAATAAATAGCGTCTACTCTCTTTATTTAAAGAGACTTGCAAAATAAATAATCCTATGATAGAGGCACCAATCACCATAGAAGATCGAGAAGCCGCCAAAATAATAAGATAAAATGCCGAAAGTATATTGATAATATTAATCATTATCCATAATTTATTTTTTGCATTTTGTAGTAATAAAATACTTCCAAGAATAGCAAATAATGCAGATAACCCTATTGAATTTGGATGTACCGATGTCCCTATAAACCGTACTTTTAGATAAATTGGCTCTGCTGCTGTCATAATTTCTGTTGCCAAAAGTGTGTTATATAAGATACCTATTAATAAGCCAACAAAAACCGCTTCATGCACCTTGTATATCTTTAGTATATTGTAGAGTAAAAACAGATTAATCAACATCTGTGCCATTCTGGTTATCGTGTAAATAGAATAATCTATATCCAGCGTCCATGTCAAAGACAAAATACACCACATATAAAATAGCGTGTATGCAAATAACATACTATTGATATAGAAAGTTTTAGAGGTATATACTAACTGGTAGAATAAAAAAGAGGCAACCAATACCACCCCTGCAAGATTAGCAATAATCTCATTTTCTGGTTTAGAAAAAATAATTGAAAAAGCACTGTAAATCATAAATAAAACATAAAAAAACTTCTGTGCATTTTCTTGTACCCAGGATGTTTCTTGTTTCATAATCATTTTTGCTTACTCCATATTTGTATTGTACACATATCGTTTATCTACACAATTACTTAAATGTACGCTTTTTACCATTGAACAATAGCGCTAATAAAGGTATCTTTGCTATCAAAAACCTATCAATAGAGATTGCTATAATTGCAGCCAATATAACTTGCATCAACATACCAATAAAGCCTCCTATCCCATAGTGAATAAATACAATACCAATAGCTAAAATCAAGATATGATGAAAAAGATACACCGTATAAGAAATATCTGAGAGATACTTAAAAGTCTTTGAAGGTTTATCGGTAAACTTCTTAAACACATAAAAACAAAATGAGCTAGAAAACCACATACTTACCCCCAAGATATAAGCCTTAATGATACTCCATAAAAAACTATCATGATAATGGATTTGATACAATATAAGACCGCCAACTAAAGGAACTATAAAACTTATTACTGGTGAGTATGAAGAAAATTTATCTAATAAATTACGATTATACTGAAGTAAAATACCAAAGATGAAAAAAGGTAGATACCTAAAAAGTAACTCTGTTTTCACGATGTGAATAATCGGATAAATTTGACCAATAGCCAACAAGAAAATAATCACTCCTGGGAATATGACAAAAAGTAACAGCGTAAATGGTGTCTTCTCTAAAATATCATCTATTTTTTGTATCAACCACTCAAGCTTAGATTTAAAAAGTGAAAATAAAAGTAGATAAAAAAGAAAATAAAAAACTAAATTAAACAAAAACCAAAGATGGGTAACCCATGTTCCATTGTATAGATAGCTATGCCAATGAAAATCCAACCAACCTGTCTGCATCAAAAGATAAGCTTGCAAACTATTTAAAGTAAGTGCTGTCATGATAAGAGGTATCATGATACGAGATATACGTACTTTAAAGAACTTTTTTGCACCATACTTATGTAAAGTAAGTGCTGCAAAATAACCCGAAATGATAAAAAATGTTGGCATACGAAAAATATGTATACTTTGTACGATAATATCTGCTACAAAAGTTGTCTGTTCCGAATGTATAATCCAGTCTTGTCGCGTTGAAAAAGTTTTTGCAGCATGATAAACCAATCCCAACATCATCAAAATACCACGCATAGCATCCATATAAAATATACGACTAGACATTAACTACCTTTTTATTTTCATGAAGCACACATTATTCCATATTGTTACCTATATTTTATTTAAATAAAATATCTTTCATCTTCCTCTTTTTATAAAAAGAGCTAAACTCCCATTATTTTGAAGAAAGCATAATATTATCTATAAGTGTTGAAGCACCATATATAAAATAATTAACACGTGTAATATGATTTTCTGGCTCTAGCACGTGTAACGCTACATCTAAATCAAGCTTTAAATGTAGATTATCTCTAGGTTGTGCCCACATTGGATCATCTTTTTGTAAAGCAAAAGGGTGTGGATAACTCAGTTGTACATAACTACCATAAACCCGTTTATATGCTCCACTACCATTATGATTAATCCATGCATTCCATATCATCGTTCTTTGCCCTTGAGTTGTCTGTACAACAACACCTGTCGTTCCATGCCATATAGGTCCTTGCCCAGTAATATCAAGTTCTAAAATAAACTGTTGATCATTATTCATATCAAGCTTATATAAATTATGTCGGGCTAAGCCACTACCTCTTAAATATCCACTATATTGACTACCGTCAAATCCTGCTCTCACTTCCATAAATGGAGTAGAGTTTGGGTTTTTTCCATCATAAATAATAGTCCATTTGTCCATGTTACCACTTTCAAAATCTTCGTACATAGTAGGGGCTAAAGGTGGTTCTACTATCACGATTTCTTCTGTTGACATTTTGATATTATCTATCTCTCCACTCCCTCTAAACAATATACCATTAACTGCGATGATATCATTATCTGGTTCATACTCTTTTAAGTCTGCTTCTAGATTTCTAGTCACAGTATGCCAGTTACCATCATCTGCTTTACTACCTAAGCCATGATGAATATATGTTCCATATAACAACCCTCTATTCATGCTTGCTGGAGTATAGTATAAGTATCGTTGCCCTTTACTTGTCAGAAGATTCACAAAGATAAGATTTGCTTCACTAAAATGCATATCCCATGACATATATTTTCTATCTCTTTCATTCCATGCGCCAGCACGTCCTGCCCAATTCCCTATTCTGTATCCATTTTGTGTTGCACTACCATTTAATTTTATTACACGACTACTTTTCAAAGCACTTGTAACATTTTCTATGATTGCACCTGCTGGATTATCATCATAAACAGCCCATCCATTAGTATCTGCATCTTCTGCATCTTCATAGGTTATTTCACCAAGCGGCTCTGCAACATCATTGCTCAACTTTATATTATCTAGGCTGCCACTTCCTCTTACCATCATTCCTTCTACAGATAGAATACTATTGTCTGCTTCATAACGTTTTAAATCTGCTTCTAAATCTCTTCTTTCTGTATACCACTCTCCATTGCTATGTCCTCGACCAAGTCCTATATGTACATATTGTGTGCCTATAAACCCTCTATCGTTATCTTGTGCTGAATAGTATAAAAATCTTTGTCCTTTTTCCGTATTGACTATCACAAATATCATATAATATTCACTAAACTTTGCATCGAAGGTCAAAATCTTTTCTATCTGATTATTCCAAGCACCTGCTCTATGAGGAAAATTTCCTATTCTATATCCATTTTGTACACTACTCCCGTTGAGTACTATCACTTGTGAATTTCGTTGTGCATCATGTATATTCTCTACTACCGCTCCCGCTGGATTATTATCATATACTTCCCACTTATTTACATTCCCATCTTGGGCATCCTCATATATCGTCTCACTCGCTTGTAAACTACTTAAAGACAACATCACTGCTAGTATTGTGCTCTTATACTGCTTTCTCATCATCTTAATCCCTCTCTTGTGCTGAAAGTCTCTCTTGATTTTTATTAATCAACGATATATTAAGTTCTTTTACTTTGGAAACATCCGATATTAGATTTTCCTGTTCAATCTCTAAACTAGCTCTTTCATCTAAAGCCGTACTTCCACCACAACCACTTAACCCCAATGACACCACAAATAAACCTAGTAAATAATATCTCATTTTCACCATCCCATAATCCTTATGTAATATTATTCTGATTATACCATAAAATATAAATATTAGTTAAAAAATAAAGTATTATTTAAGATAAAGTAAAGAGTTTATTACTTTTTTACTCAATTAAAAAAGCTACACGTGATTATTATTTAAATCTTGCTGTTTATACTTGATAAAAATAAAATAAGCCTTGGGTAATATAATGATACAAGTCACAACAAAAAGTGTCAACCATGCTAAGCCTATAACAGAAAAATATCGAATGACCACAAATATAAGTGCGATATTAACCATTCCAGCTAATACTACGATATTGTTTAATAATTTACTCTTAGTAAGTATCACCAAAGCATTGGTCAATTGACTACCATAAACTGTGATAGCAATCATTGGAGCATAGATTTGCAACAGTGTAATCATCAACGCTTCTGGTTTTTCACCAGAAACTAGGTTTAAAATCTCAGGAGCAAAATAATAAATAGCAAAGGATATCGGTGCCATTACAAAAAACACACCAATAGCTAATTGTGCATTACGTGCATAAAAAGTTATTTTTGACTCTTCGTAAAGTTTTGCAAAATATGGATAAAGTGCCCTTGGCAGTGCTGTTAAAATGGCCCCTCCTGCGCGTACAATCTTTATAACTATTGAGTAATAGCCCAAAATAGTCTCCGTCACAAAAAACCCTAAAATAATGATATTTAACCGCTGATATAACTGTACTGCAACACGTGAAGTAAATATATACCATGCATCTTTCACATAATAGATCAAAGTCTCTCGTTTTTGCATGCGTACCGTCACTTTAAAGTGTTTTATCGCGATATACAAGGCAGCCAACCCTGCTATGATACTACCTAATGAATAAAATATCAAGACAAGTGCAATATCATCAGGAGTTTGCACAAATATAAAGATAGCTACCGCAAAAATACCTTTTGAAAGTGCATTTAACATCGTAATATAATACATCTTTTCAATCCCCTGAAAAAACCAAACAGGAAATAAGACTTCACCAAGTACCAAACCAAATGCATATATATACAACATACTATTTTCTGCAAACTTATCAAAGAGAACAATAAGCATCAATAAAAATATAAAAAAGAGTATCATCATGATAGTTTTTATAATCAAAACAGACGAAAAAATTTCATCTATTTTATCTTGCTTTTTTATATTATTTGAGATATGTTTTGTGGCAGAAAGTTCAAAACCATAATCTGTAATCACAACACCATAGTCTACAATAGCAAAGATAAACGAAAATAGACCAAATTTTTCTATGCCTAAAACGTGCACAAGGTAGGGAAATGTCACCAATGGTACTAAGTAGTTAATCCCTTGTAAAGCTGTTAGCGCCATAAAATTATCAAATATTCTATGCCCTGTACTACGTTCTTTTTGCACCAATCAACCTTTTTATAGCGATATTATTTTTGTCTAAAAAAATAAAAACTTTTTCTTTTTCTCTAATAACCCAATCAAAATACCCTCTGCCAAGAGATGCGTTTTCATGGCTATCATGATAGCCTCTTTACCCATGCCTTTTGGATTTAATATCTCTTTATCAAGGGCATATACTGTAAATCTATAGCGGTGTACACCCGTCCCTTTTGGTGGACAAGGAGAAACATACATCGCTTTACCATTGGTTGCCTGCCCTACTTTTGCACCTTTGGGAAGTGCTCCTCTTTTAAGGCTAGTAATACTAGCCGGTATATCATAAACTATCCAGTGGTTACACGTTCCACCAACTGCATCTGGATCATCAAAAATACAGACAAAACTCTTTGTATTTGCAGGGAAATTTTCCCATGCGATACTCGGCACAACCCTATCGCCATAACAACTAAACTTCTCTAAAAGTGCACTGTTGTGGCTAAAGTCAGAGCTTGTGATTTTCATATTGTCTCCTTGTGCGTATAAAATACCCACGTATCCTATACATGCTATTATGATTTTGATCATATCCTCTACTTCCTCTCATTCAAAGTCTTGATATCATAACAGTTTTAACATGAAATATCATCTTATTTTTTTTCCTATCCATTGTGGAGAAGTTGCTTTCATTCTGTTGATTGGATGATATTGATAAGATAAGGTCAAAAACTCACTTTGCATCTTCCATTTATAATGAATATGTACATGAGGGCTATGTGGCTCTACTCTTACTCTTGTATTGACATAAAAATATCCATCATATTTCAAAGTTTTGTCTATTGTGTTTAAATAATCAACGGCATACTCTTTAGATAATTCAGCAATAGAACTCGTCGCAATATAAAGATCTACAAATTCATCGGGCAATTGTTTTAACACCCAAATAGGCAATATGATGAAATCATACTCTTCAATCAAGGCAGGAAAATCATCAAGTCTATTTTTTATATCATGATAGAGTGCTATTTTTTTATCAGGAAAAGAGTATCGAAGAAAATAAGCTCCAAAACTTTCCATCTCATTGAGTTCTACTAGTATATAACATGCATTAGGTACATAATAATGTATAAATCGTCCCATATGTCCAAACCCACCACCAATATCAACAACAACCCTACGCTTAGCATCTAAAAATGTTACATGTTTTTTGATCTCTGACATATTCATTGCTAAAGACAATACTCTATCTGTTAATCGTTGTCCGCGATAGATTGGTGTTTGTATATTTCCTGCCTTATTTTCACTGATATTTGCTAAAATACTATGATCAATATGTTCAGAATAACGATGATAATCCAAGACTAAATCCAATGACTTTAGATAAGATTTATAGTATCCAAATGAAGATTGAAGTACCTCTAAGTGCTCAGTCAAGATAAATGACAAATTTAACACTTTTCGTGTGTTTGAATCGACCTCTTTTAAAGAGCCTATATCTGTTCTGAAATTGACAAATTTTTCTTCTTTAAATACACCTTCATCATCAAAATAGTATGCTTTAAATGCCTGTGCATAGTCACTATCTTTAAGTGTACACGTTTTATCAGGATTATCTCTATAGCTCGTCATATATGCCTGCGCCATCCCTCTAAAAAAAGCAGTAGGAACCACTTCTTCTTTGATATCTACAAAAGGAGATTTTGGCCATAAGATATTATCTGAACCTTCGGTATATAATGTGTTATAATCTGAAGAATCAAACCCTTCTAAAGTGATAGATTTTTTAAAAATTTTATCATTACTTAATAAAGCAATAATCTCTTTCATGCTAAAAAGCACCCTACCAAAAAAGTTATAATACTGCGTATGTAAAACCTCATTTTTTACACTAGAGATACGTTTATATACAGTCTGTGAAGATTTTGTATAAATCATAGCATCTATAAAAGTATAATAATATCGTGGGAAAAAACGTATACGTCCAAATACCCACTTTAATAAATACGAAATATTTCTCATTTGATAGCCATAAAACCTTCAAAATTCATATATTTCTGAATTGTTATAATGTCTTGAAAACCCGCACGCTTTAAAAGATCTATATTTCCCTGCGTAGAAAAAGGTTCGAGTACCCCTTTTAGACTTTTTGCTTTTGCCATCACTTCATCAGCACTATACCCTTGATTTAATTTATACTCATGATACAATCCTGTGATGATATCTTGAAATCTTGCATCATTTGCCCGTACTTTTTCATACAAAATAAATGCCCCACCCCAATGTAAACTTTCATAAATCTTATTGATAAGGTTTTGTCTCAACTTTGGATGGATAAATTGTACTGTATAGTAGGCAATAAACATATCTGCCTTTTCAAATGGATAGGTATTTATATCATCACACATAAAGTTTAAATTGTCACCTTGATAAAGAGAATTGGCTTTTGACACCATGTCTTCTTCCACATCTAGACCTATAAATTTTGCTTCTCTAAAATCATGTCGCTTTGCCATCTTGTGTAACAAAGTGCCTGCTGATGAACCAAGCTCATAACAGAGTGAATCTTCTTTGATAAAGTAGTCGCTTAGGTTGGTTATGAGTTCATGTCCTTCTACATATAAAGGAACCGATTTTCGTACATGTTCTTCAAAATTATCAACCATTTCCCCATTAAATTTCCAATTTGCATTTTCAGAATTTATTTTATCACCAGCATTTGACATCTTTAAAGCACTCCTCTTTCATACTAGATTTTTTAGACATTAAAAATATTTCTGTATATGAAATCGGCATTATTATTATATTCTTTACTAAATTAACTCTATCATGATGAATTTAAATATATTTTCATTTATTTTGAATTTTTTATGGAAAAGGACGATATTATCATGATATCAAGATCAAAGAAAAAGGGTTTACGTGCTTTTTAGTAGTTATATATTTATGTTTGCCTTTTTACCCTTCACATTTTTCTTATATTTTGCACTAAATCAACATGGCAAAAATCAAACAGCTAAACTTTTTTTAGTCTTTACCTCACTCTTTTTTTATGCTTGGTGGAATATCCTCTACCTACCACTCATCGTTTTATCGATGTTTTTTAATTATAGTGTAGGTTCAACCTTTCATAAAAAATTCTTTTTATCTAAAAAAATACGCCTAAATTTAGGCATTATTGCCAATCTCTCATTGCTTGGTTATTTTAAGTATAGTGATTTTTTGATTGAAAACTTCAATCTGCTTACCCAATCAGAATTAGAACTCTTACATCTTGCCTTACCGCTAGCCATCTCTTTTTTCACCTTCCAACAAATCGCCTATCTCGTAGATAGCTACCGCGGGGAAACAAGCGAATATGACTTTTTAAATTATGCGATTTTTGTTACTTTCTTCCCACAACTGATTGCCGGGCCTATTGTGCATCACAAAGAGATGATGCCTCAGTTTGCAAACAATAACATGCAAAGCATCCATTATCCGAATATCGCATTAGGTCTCTTTATCTTTGCTATTGGTCTGTTTAAAAAGATTGTTATCGCTGATACTTTTGCCATTTGGGCAACAGCAGGCTTTGACCACAGCCAAAGTTTACATTTTTTTGAAGCTTGGGCGACTAGCCTCTCGTATACATTTCAACTCTATTTTGACTTTTCAGGATACAGCGATATGGCGATAGGAGCAGCCTTACTCTTTAATATTCGCTTACCAATCAACTTTAACAGCCCTTATAAAGCACTCTCAATCCAAGACTTCTGGCGCCGTTGGCACATGACACTCTCCCGTTTTTTAAGAGACTATATCTATATCCCTCTTGGCGGAAATCGAAAAGGAGAGTTACGTACCTACACCAACCTCTTTGGTACATTTTTGTTAGGGGGCATTTGGCATGGAGCAGGCTGGACTTTTATCTTTTGGGGTTTTTTACATGGTGGCGCTTTGGTCATCCATAGGGCATGGAATGCGATGGGTCTTACTATGCACCGGTACCTTGCATGGTTTGTTACTTTCCATTTTATCAACATATCTTGGGTCTTTTTTCGTGCAAAAAGTTGGGATGATGCCCTTAAAGTGTTAAAAGGGATGTTTGATTTTTCTGACTTAGGATTTCATCTAAATACCCTTGAAGCTTTCATCATTTTTATGGGTTTTGTGCTAGTACTACGCTTTAAAAACTCCATGTATTACATGGAACACAAGTTTGACTTTAGCCCACGTCAAATGCTCTTTTTTGTTACTATAATGGTACTCTCAATCGCTGCAATACGTTTAAGGAATTCAAGTGAATTTTTATACTTTAACTTTTAAGAAAAAGATACTACTCACCCTCTTTACCATCTTTGCAAGCTTTATTCTCATAGATATAGCACTCACATTAATGGTCAAAATGAAAAGCAATAAAGAGAGTTTTATTAACAATAAATTTTCCAAAATCATCCATTATAAACAAAATAATCCAGAGCAAAAAGATATTGTATTTATAGGTAGTTCACGAACATTTTTTCATATCTCCACAAATACTTTTAAAGAAGAAGGGTTAGATGTTTATAATTTTGGAAGTTCTGGTGCACAGTTTGAAGATTATCCAACGATCATTGATGAAGTCATCAAATATAAACCCAAAAAAGTCGTTATCAGCATCAATGTCAATAGACTGTATGATACCTTAAACGTCTCAAGCTTACCAACACTCGAAGAAGCCAGCTACTATTACGACATAGATAAAGGGTTATTTGCTTCTTCTTTGCTACAATGGGGTATCAACTTACATCAATTTTTAGTGCATTCTCAAACGATTTATTATAAAATCAAAGAAATTTATACACAATTTTCACTAAAAACCACTATCAAACAGACCAAAACCGCAACTATAAACTATGATGATATCGTAGGCTGTCATGTCTTTGATAAACAAAATATTGGGGGAACACACCTAACACTAAAATGTACCAATGGAGATGGTATTTTAATTGGGAATCAAGCACTTCCTCCTCACCCAGATCGTATAGATTTAAAGGTATTAAATCACAAGTCTATTGCCTATATACAAAAAATGATTGACACCCTAAAGCACCATAATATCCCGCTTACTATTATCTTGCAACCTATCTTGCATAATCCTTTTCACTATGATAAAAAAACCGTAGAGTCAGCCTTTCACGATGTACACATGATAGACTTAAGTGATTATCACATTGCTGACAATTACTGGGCAGATGAGGGACACTTAACAAACAAAGGACGTATTAACTATTCTAAATATTTATCTGATATAATCAAATAAACAACTACTATTGCTATCCCTAAAGTAGCGATTAAAAAGGTCTATCATGATATATCAGATACTCAGTATCAGTTCTTTGTTTCTCCTCACCGCCTGTGGAAATAGTGCCAATCTCCCAGAAAATCACAATCTCGTTGAAAATGCTTTTTCAAACAGCCAATCCATCGGTGCTCGTGCACTTACTAAAAGTAATCCAAAAAAAGTGGCGCTCTTTGCTGCTCCACAAGCATCTATGCAAGCTGCCTGTAGTAAAGCTGCCCCCTGTGCATTACAAACAGCTGTTAGTAAACTCCAAGCAGGTGATAGACTCTATCTTAGGGGTGGGACTTACTCTTTGGACAAGTCTATACTCTTTCCTACTTCAGGTACTAAAACCCACCCTATTATAGTGGAGAGTTATCCTGGAGAACGTGCTATCTTAGATGGTCATGAAGATATCAATAGTATCCAAAAAAATATCGATGTTATTCGTGATGGTATTTTACTGCAAGGCAAACAATACATCACCATTAAAAACCTTGAAGTGGCTAACATGGGTGCACGCGGTATTCATCTACTCTTTAGCTCATATATCACGATAGAAGGATGTACCATTCACGGTAACCATCTTAGTGGTATATCACTCTATGGTGGGAGCTACGATTCACCTTATAAACCTTACAAATATGGTTACAATATAATCCAAGACAATATCGTTTACAACAACTCTGATGCAGGGTTAAATGAACTACATAAAGTTGGATCTTATACCTACAGCTATGAGGATGGAGACAATGCAGACGGTATCGCAGTCTCTTCTGGAAAATTAAATCGCATACAACACAACACTGTCTTTGGCAATGCCGATGACGGTATCGATCTTTGGCGCTCAAACAACTCTTATGTTGGCTATAACTTAGTTTATGACAATGGACGGGGAAAAGGAGGAAATGGTAATGGTATCAAAGCAGGTGGTAATCGCTACTTTGACAATGAACCAGACTCTCCAAATGGAAAACTAGCCCTCGTGGAACACAATATCGTATTTTCAAACAAGCGTATCGGTTTTTCTATCAACTCAGGTAAAAAAGTCACTTTCCGTTATAACACATCATGGAACAATAAAAAACAAGGCTTTACTAGCTACGACAATACCATCGTTCAAAATAATATCGCTGCAAACAACGGTAAAAAAACAACTAGTCGCGCACAGCACCAATCAAACTCATGGCAAAATGATATAAAAGTCTCTTTTATCAGTACCAACCCCGATGATGAAGATTTTTTGAGACCGGCACCTAGCTCAGCTTTTGTCCATATGGGTGCTTATGCAGATGCAAATCAAGAAGCTGCTGTAGCCCCTATTGTAAACAATGCTCAAAATAAAGATGCCAAGATATTTCTCATTGGAGACTCTACACTATACAACCCAACACCACAAGAACAAGGCTGGGGAAGTGCACTGGTTGACTATATGAAACATCCTAAAAATCTTTTCAATCGTGCCCGTTCAGGTGCTAGTAGTGCTGCATATAAAACCCCTGATGCAAAACATCGAGACTGGGAAAGTACTAAAAATCTCATAAGTAAAAGCGATATAAGTCATGGGGCTTATCTTCTTATCCAATTTGGACACAACAATAAAGACAAAGATTATGATGCTTTTTATCGTGATATCGCCAGTTATATCACACAAGCCAAGGCCTTAGGTATTACCCCTATACTTATAACACCACTTGAACGCTTTTACAAACATGTTGATTCACAAGGAAAATTCCCTTCAGTGATGCGTTTTCTTGCAAAAAAATATGATGTTACTTTATTAGATTTACATCAAAAAAGTTATGAGATCTTTGATACCTATCCCTCACATGATGCTATTTTCAAAAAGTTTGGTTTTGATGATCATACCCATTTTAGTCCACAAGGTGCCCAAATTGTGGCAGGTTGGGTACGTGACTTGGCTTGTGAAGCAGATGCAGGACTTTGTGCCCAATTTAAATAAACTTTATTTCATCCTATCATGAGAGAGAAAATTTTCTCTCTCATACTTTATAAAAACATCAAGATTCTCTTGACTTACATGATGCCCAAAATCATCAGGAACCCCTACGGTATCATCATGATAAATTCTTGCCGCCTTTAATGCCCCAACTTTTGGGATAAAGTGGTTCACTTCATAATAGTTTTTATCATCATTTGTCACACTATTATAATCTGAAAACACCCATATATCATGATAAGAAACCAACTCTTTGATAAAGTGCAATACATCCTCCTGCTTAAAAGCATCCAAACGCAGATGATTATACGCAGTAGTCAACACTGTAAGATTCACATCATGCACTTGACACATCTTTACAATCTCTTGATAATCAGCCATAATAGCCTCAAAGTTTTTTTCCACACCACGCGTACGCCGAGATTTTTTTCTAAAAGAATGCTCTTTTTGAATATACCCTTCTAAATCTTTTGCACGTGCTACATCTTTATACTTTACAAACCAACTCCCAGAATTTTCTACATCAAATTCTGTAGCATTCGCATCTTGTAGGTACATCAACACTTTTGTCTTCATCGCAACATAAGGAAAGACAGTAAGATACTCTAAATAAAACTTCCAAGCAGGTTGCTTACTAACTAAGTAATGATGTTTTTGCCCATGGGATGGCTGTTGACCATACTCACGCAAAGAGGTTAAATCAATCTGCATATAAAAGTTTTTTACATCATATCCATTTTCCAAAAGATACTTTATCAATACTTTAAAATCATACATATTACTCGAAGAACAAGTAAGATTATAAAACTGACTATTTTTCACATACCCCTCTAATACTTTAGGGTCGGTAGTTCCCATGGTAGAACTTCCTAACATAAAAGCATTATATCGCTCTTTATGCTGACTTAAATAATCAATCTTTACCACCCGTTCATTCAGACTTTTACTCTTGGTTAAAAGGTTAGTATGAAAAAGACCAAAAGGATCAATAAGATAGTTTAGCAAGGCTATCATGATAATAATACTTGCAATGGTTATAAACCATACTTTGATAAATATTTTACTTTGCATCAACTACCCTAAAAATTAAAATATAAAAATTCTGACACTTTGTTAAGGGAGAAAAACCCCCATGCAAACAAGAGTGCAGAGATTAAGGCATAGCCCACAGTAGGTTTAAACTCTTTCATATAATGCGCAGAATTCTTAAAGAGTAAAACGATAATGAATCCACCCACAAGATATAACAAAGTAGTATTAGTTCCTTTGATATGTGCCATAAACATACCAAACTCTACATCATATGCTTGTAAAAAAGCAAACTTTGTACCAAAGGCTTGCGGCAAAGCAATCCCAGTCAATCCAAACATCCCTTTTAACACTTTTATCGCATCTTCAAAACTATTTGCACGAAAAAAGACCCATGCAATATTTACAAAGTTAAATGTAAGAAACCATCCTATCATGATAGGCATCTTCAAGCCTAACTTCTGCCAAAATTTATGGACTACTAAAGCCCCGCCATGTAACGCACCCCATAGAATAAACGTCCACCCTGCACCATGCCAAATGCCTCCTAATAAAAAAGTCATAAAGAGATTGGCATAAGTACGCCCTTCACCTGCACGATTTCCACCAAGAGGGATATAAATATAGTCTCTTAAAAAACGTGACAAAGTGATATGCCAGCGACGCCAAAAATCTTGAATAGAAATTGCTTTATAAGGAGAATCAAAATTGATAGGTAAACGAATATTAAATAGCAATGCTGCCCCAATCGCCATATCTGTATATCCTGAAAAATCAAAATAAAGTTGAAATGTATAAGAGAGACTGGTAATCCACCCCTCTATCAAATTAAGCACCCCAGCATTATCAAAACCCTGTGTTGCCCACACTGCAAAACTATCAGCAATCACCAATTTTTTAAATAGTCCCATTGAAAATATAAACAACCCAAGGGCGATATTTTGAGGATTCATCCCCCTGTTTTCTTGTCGCATAAATTGAGGCATCATCTCTTTGTGATGCACTATAGGACCAGCAATAAGCTGTGGAAAAAAAGTTACAAACAAGGTATAAGATAAAAAATCATACTCCTGTGTCTCCCCTCGATAACTATCTACTAAATACGCCACTTGTTGGAAAGTAAAAAAGCTAATAGCTAAAGGTAATAAAAGATGCAATAAAGGCGTGTCTGTTCCAAAAATAAAATTAAAATTCTCTAAGAAAAAATCTGCATACTTAAAGTAACCCAATAATAAAAGATTGGCGATAATTCCCACAATCAAAAGTTGTTTTTTCAATATCTGTGACGTGACAGGGCTAGAGAGTTGTAACCCCAACGTATAATTAAATACTATTGAAAGCAATATAAGTGGTAAATATGCAATGTTCCACCAAGCATAAAAAAAGAGTGAAGCAAAGACTAAAAAAACTTGACTTACCTTTATCTGCCTGTGTTTGTTTAGAAAAAAGTAAATACCCAAAGTTATAGGTAGAAATATAAATATAAATATATAACTGTTAAATAACATCTTAAATTTTCACCTTTATATTCGTATAGTATCACTAAAATATTAAAATTATTTAATTTAATATTTGAGATAGATTATATCTACTTCTACTATCGGTTAAAAATCACTATTCTTTAATATACTTTAAGGAAAAAATGATTATTATGGTAAATTATATTTTACCAATATTGCTTTAATTGAGACAATAAGTAAAGTAATACAATACCCTAAAGGACTCATTTTATGATAAAATACTTACTCACCCTGCTACTATTTTCCTCTTTTATGCAAGCTGCTACTATTAATACCCAACAAGATAACTATAACAATGGACAACCCATCGTTGTTAATGTTTCTGATATGTCTGGTGCCCATAATGACTGGATTGGTATTTACCCTGTAGGGAGTAGTAATTCTTGGGGCAATGTTGTCTCTTGGAGATATACTGGTGGCATCATTAATGGTAACCTTACCTTGACTGGTATTGCTGCTGGAAACTACGAAGCACGTGCTTTTTTTAGAAACTCCTATAGACTAGAAGCTACACACTCTTTTAGTGTTGGCGACAATGTTCAAACCACCACCATAAACACAAACAAAGCTATCTATAGCCCACATGAAGCAATAACTCTCACCTTATCACATATGTCTGGGGCATCCAATGACTGGGTCGCTATCTATCCTCAGGGAAGTAATAATAGTTGGAACAATGTCCTTTCATGGAGATATACAAATGGCGTTGTGAATGGAAATATCACGCTTAATGGTGTAGCGGCAGGAAACTATGAAGTCAGAGCTTTTTTTAGAAATTCTTACCATCTTGAAGCCAAAAAAAGTTTCACAGTATCTGCACCACAACAAGATACTTCAATCACAACACAAAAAGAAAACTATGATTCTGGTGAATCTATCACCCTTACACTCTCCAATATGTCGGGTGCATCCAACGACTGGATTGCCATCTACCCAATAGGAAGCAACAATAGTTGGAACAATGTCCTCTCATGGAAATTTACCAATGGTATGATAAATGGGAATATCACACTCAATGGTGTACCTGCCGGTCACTATGAAATTAGAGCTTTTTTTAGAAATTCTTACCATCTTGAAGCCAAAAAAAGTTTCACAGTATCTAATGTAGATAATGGCAATGATAATGCAAAGATATTCATCATTGGTGACTCAACAGTACATAACACATCTCATGGAGAAAGAGGATGGGGAAGTAGTATAGGAAACTATATGAAACATGCAAATAATGCTTTTAATCGCGCACGTTCAGGAGCAAGCAGTAAAAGTTATAAGATATCAAGTGCCGCACATCATGATTGGTCATACACAAAAAACATGATTACACAAAGTGATATCTCAGATGGTGCTTATCTCTTTATACAATTTGGACACAATGATAAAAAAGGTGGTAGTATACATACCGAGCCTGGTCGTTTTAACTCCTACTATAACGAACTTAAAAAATATCTCGATCAAGCCAGAGATATGGGGGTCACTCCAGTACTTATCACACCAGTTAGTCGCCAATATAAAGGTTCAAGAACCCACGGTCAATATCCACAAACAATGAAAGATTTGGCTAATGATGAAGGTGTTTTACTCTTAGATTTGGAATATAAAAGTTATATAGAGTTTAGAAAATATGCAAGTGATGAAGCCATACAAAATGTTTTTTCTTATGATGATGGTACACATTTTAATCCTACTGGAGCAGGTATTGTAGCAAGCT
Source organism: Lepetodrilus fucensis (assembly GCA_032361325.1). Lineage (NCBI taxonomy): Eukaryota > Metazoa > Mollusca > Gastropoda > Lepetellida > Lepetodrilidae > Lepetodrilus > Lepetodrilus fucensis. The sequence continues at coordinate 3,700 of JAUTBV010148919.1, read as the reverse complement.
GGGTAAAAGAATTGGCTTGTAACTCTGCAGATGTTACCCTCTGCCAACAATTTAAATAGCGTATCATATGATACGCTATTTATTAAATTACTTTAGTTTGATATTATCCAATACACCACCTGTTGATATAAAGTAATCAACAGAAACAATACTATTATTTGGTTCAAAAGTCTGTAAAGACTCTTCAAGATTAACGCTAAAATTCTCCCACTTATCTACATCTATCCCAAACCATCCTCGCACTTGTTCAACAGGTGAAGGAAAAATCATAAAACCATTTCTATTGGTCGGTTGTATATTATCATGAAGATAAAATGAACTCCATAAAAGGCTTCTTGCCCCTTGACGTGTTGTTACTCTTGCACCCATCACATAGTGTGGTACATTGTATCCACTTCCACCAACATCTATTGAGAGTATTTTTTGTGCTCTATTATGCATTTGTAAGTGATACTCTGCAGGATTTGTCCATGTACCATTATCATTTTTATGCCAATGCTCTTGTAATCTAACGAATGTATGCCCTTGGTGAGTCTCAGTTTTTACTGGTGAGTTCCCCACTACCGTTGACCAACCCTCTGAAAAACCATTTTCTGCATCTTCATATAGTGTTGCAGGTAAAATAGGGGCACCATCTGTAAATCGAATATTATCTAACCTGCCAGATCCACGAACTAATAACCCTGTTGCTCTTACTATTGTATTATCCGGCTCATACTCTTTTAAATCTGCTTCTAAGTCTACAGAAACTGTATGCCATTTTCCATCCATATACCCAGCTGTCAATCCATGATGAATATACTCACCATTAACGATGCCTCTATTTCTATTACTTGCATTGTAGTAGAGATAACGATGTCCTTTAGTTGTTTCAACCGTCACAAAAAACCCATATCCTCCAGAAAATTTCATATCCCAACTCAATGTCTTCCTATCAAGTTCTGCCCATGCATTTGGACGTCCATTCCAGTTTCCAAGGATATAACCATTCTCCATCCCTCCACCAGAAAGCTCAATCACCTTAGAATTTAAATCTACATCAAATACATTGGTAATAGTAGCCCCTCGTGGACTTTTATCATACACTTGCCAACCAAATGTATCTCCATCTTCTGCATCTTCATAAATTTTTTCAGGATGTCTTGCTTTACCTTTTAACGCTATGTCATCCACCAGTCCACTGCCGATAATTCTAAGACCGTTGATAGCCACAATACTATTATCAGGCTCATAAGTTTTTAAATCTTTTTCTAAATTTCTAATAACTTCAACCCAGTCATTTCCTACCGTATCTTTACCCAGTCCAAACTCAATGTATACTTCATTTCTAAGACCTATGTTTCCATCTCTAGGTGTATAAATAAGATATCTCACCCCTTTTGTCGTTTGAAGACTAATAAACATTTTGAAATATGATTCAAAATTCATATTCATGCTAAGATTTTTTTCACTTCTATTATTCCAACTTTTCACACCTTGTTTTAAATCACCAATAACATAGGAGCCTTCTTGCAAAGAGATAACCTTACCTCCTTTTTGCACATCATCTATATTTGTTACAACACCATTATTTGCGCTAACCCATCTCTTAGTTTCTCCATCTTCTGCATTTTCATAAACAGTTGCTTGCAAAAAAGAGACTAGTGCCCCTGCACATAAAAGTGATACTATATTCTTAATTTTCGCCATTTTTATTTCCTTTATCTCTAATTTCACTTGGTAATGCCTCTTCCACCATCTCGATATTCTGTGCATCCTCTTGCAAGAGTTTCTCTTGAACAATATTAATATTGTCAATATCTATCTCATTTTCTGACGAACCACAACCTATAAAAAGTGATACCAATGGTATCACTATCAACTTTTTTATTTGCATAACAATGCTCCTTTTATAATCTACTCTATACTATCCATATCGGTAGGTTCAACAACAACTTTAATAATTTAAACAAAATTAAAATTACTTTATAAACTATTTTTAACCTTTACTAAGGTAGAGTCAGTTATCTCAACACTCAAAGGACTTTATATGATGAAATACTTACTCAGTTTTCTGCTTTTTGCATCCCTACTACAGGCTGCAACAATAACAACACAACAAAACAACTATAATGCACAACAAGCAATAGTTGTTTCACTCACAGATATGTCAGGAGCTACCAATGATTGGGTAGGTATCTATCCTGCTGGTGCTAGCAATGCTTGGGGTAATGTTGTCTCTTGGAGATATACTAATGGCATTGTCAATGGTAATCTTACTTTAACTGGTATTCCTGCTGGTAACTATGAAGCAAGAGCTTTTTTTAGAAACTCTTATAACTTAGAATCCTCCGCTTCTTTTACGGTAGGAGGTGCTGTTGTTGATACCTCTATCTCAACACAAAAAGCATCTTATACTCCAAATGAAGCTATTATAGTCACACTAAGTCAGATGTCTGGAGCCAATAATGACTGGGTAGGTATTTACCCAGCAGGTGCTAGCAATGCTTGGGGTAATGTTGTCTCTTGGAGATATACAAATGGCATTGTCAATGGTAATCTCACTTTAACAGGTATCGCTGCTGGTAACTACGAAGCAAGAGCTTTTTTTAGAAACTCTTATACTCTAGCTGCTAGCACAAACTTCTCTGTAGCTCTTAATGAATTACCTCCTACTATATACGAAGACTTTGAAAGTGGAAACATGAACAAATGGACTATTTCACATGATGGAGGAAGAGCTGACCGTGCACCATCAATGAATACAGCTGCAGGATTTGATGGTAGTCAATATAGTGGTGCTTTTGTAAACTCTGCCATAGGATCTCAAAATACTTATAGACTAGCCATGGAAAATGACCAACAGTTTATTTTAGAAGTGGACATTTATGCTGGACCAATTATCTCACATGGTATGATGGGATTACGCATCGATACAGACCGAGGGCCTAGATTGATTTACTGGGATGCATATAGAAACTATTTACATTATCATGATCGTAATAACGGTACAAGACCAGGGATTAAGTACTATGGTAACAACTATGCTATCATCGCACTTGGTAATCCAGCTGAAGGAACTGAAGTCAATAACATCGCACACTTTAGAGTAGATGTTGAAGAACAATTACAAATATTTGAACCAGGTAATCATGTACGTAAGATTTGGTACTATGACCATGGCAATGGTAACCATATTGATAATATCAAACTTTCTTCTCATTAAATAGAAAAAGTAACCAGCTAGTTAAACTTTTTGCACTTCGCTATCTTTCAGTAGAACCAACATATAGGTATACTGAAAGGTAGTGTCTATTATGGGTTGTATCCTAACAATCTAATTCATCTATAAAATTCAATAAAACCTTATGAATACTCTACGGAAGTAAAACCATACACTTCTTTAAGTATTCTTCATTGTAAATATTAATTTACTTAATAAATTATTTTTAACCTTTATAATGGTAAAGTAAATTTGACTAAAATTTAAAGGACTTTACATGATGAAATACTTACTCAGTTTTCTGCTTTTTGCATCCCTACTACAGGCTGCAACAATAACAACACAACAAAATAACTATAATGCCCAACAAGCAATAGTTGTTTCAGTAACAGAGATGTCTGGTGCTAACAATGATTGGATTGGTATCTATCAAGCTGGTGCTAGCAATGCTTGGGGCAATGTTGTCTCTTGGAAATATACTCGGGGCGTAGTGAATGG
>JAUTBV010148908.1:0-10792 GCA_032361325.1 Lepetodrilus fucensis | reverse complement strand
CTGCCGAAATCAGCTAAGCTGGAAGGCGACTGTAAAAGCATTTAAATACACACACACACACACACACACACACACACGATCTATAATCTCTGCAAGTTCACTCAATTATATGACGGACATAAATGTGTCCAAGGTGATTTATCTCGACCGTGGGGCGAGAAGAAGTAACGAATGACTCATGACATAATACTTTTTATCTATTTATATTTTTTTAAATATTTTTTTTTACAATGCGGATTGTTCTTGAAAAGCTCCCAGAATCCAGCGTGGTAGAAACCGTGGGATTTGAGTATGAAGGCGCCAAATTAGCCTTGTAAATTTCAGTGCACACAGCTCAAAGGTAATTTAATAAAATACGCTGTCTGAAGATGGGAATACTAATTCAAGATTGAGATATAATATTCCAATTCGTTTGCAAGTATAGTATGAACAAATAGAATTCCCAATTCTTTAATTTGTAGATTAGAAAATTCATTATGGTTTTCTAAATATATATTATGTCTGTCTGTTTCTCCTTGAATGACCGTCTGTCACTTCATATCTGCCCCCCTCTCTCTCTATCTATCTCTCCCACGCTCTCTATTCCTTCTCGCTCTCCTCCCCATGGCTCTAAAATAGCCGACCATGCACTTTGCCCGACAACCATTCCCGTCATACAACAGGTACTAGTAAACTCTAACACCTGACATACTAGTATACGACAGGTACCAACATTCTGCCAATACTTTTCACGTACTTGTACGTCTGGAAACAAGAAACAAAGCATATGTGTAGGTCTCTGTCCTCAAATAACTTCACGTAGCAGACAGACAGACAGACAGACATACAGGAATACTACTGTATAGCTATCAACTAAGGTTCTGACAAATGGGGTAGGACTCTATGTAATGCAGCACAATGGCTACGCAGATGAAACTAATTGTACGCACGTATTACATGCTCAATCTAGAAAACTAGCGTAGGAAGTGGGATTTGTAAATGTGTCTGATTCAGACCTTGAGTGTCAACCACGATCTGTAAACTAATGGCATCTGATTCCCTTAATAACAATTCCTCCAGGGAAACAACGGCTAGGAATCTGCCATTCATGCAGATATCCACGTGAATCCATGATGTTTCAACTTCCGGGCTAATTGCATCAACATTTTGAAACGTAAACTCCAATTTGTTATATTAAAGCAAAATACTTTTGTATATCACTGAGCAATGTTATGTGTACATCAAGAACAAGCATGCCAGGAAACAAGTAATGAAAGTATTCTACTTTTATCATACCGCGTATTGCGAAACGGATAGATCAATCTTTAACGATTTTAACCTTCCCAAAATGGATAAACAATATGCAATCAAACAGCCATTTTGTCATTAAAATATACAATAGCATTAGTATTTACAGTACCTTTTATGATAATAACTCAGGCGTATTATTATTATTATTATTATTATTATTATTATTATTATTATCATCATCATCAATGTCATCATCATTGGTACATGTATTCATAGTATTGGTATTGTTGTTATTATTATCATTATTATTATTGATAACAGAGACGACCGGGAAGATGTGATTAACATTGCTAAAGTCACCCTGAGGAAGGCCATGGTGTCGAAACATTGTGCAACGATATGGACATGGCCTAAACCATTATTATTATTATTATTTAAAGTATTCTTCTTCATTGATGCCACTCTTTGAAGCCACAACAAAGTCCTAGTTTACAATAACAACGAACAAGAATGAATCCATATCGGTCCACACAACTTGTGAATGAAAACCTGGTCTAAGGTCAATGTTTATTTATCCTGGTCAACTCCGACGACTTGTCCGAGCAACCAACAATCTGCGCAGTCTCCAGAACAGGCAGACGACATCACCCTGGACATCAGACGACAGACTGGTCCTCGTGAGAACACAGTTAGCGTTATTACTCAACTTGTTGACAATCAGGACGATAACGATTCCAGAAATGTCTGGAATTTGTACCGACGGTTTTGGTTGGGACGTCACTGTTTGGTCTGCCAATTAGGTGACTTTGCTTGATTGAAATCAAGAATTTCTGGGTGTACCCTAAGAGCATATTGCACTTGTTGTGTCTCTCTTACAATCACGTACGGACAAACACGCACAAGTCAATGGAGCCTAATGCGAGGGACAGAGATACAGACTTTTTTCGCTTGGCATACACGGTGTAGCTTACGCGCATGCTCTGTGTGTTGACTGTTACGCAGGAACGGGTCTGGATGTCACGTGACAGTAACTTGTTGTGGCGGGGGTGGTAAAGGGTCGGCGACAAGATCCGACCGTAGAGAAGGGCAACTACCTCATATGCTTAAACCTCACGTACTATACAATGCTCATTGTGAAGGGTTTTCTTAGAGCTTACTTATTTCGTGTGTACTATAACCGATAAAGAAAAGTAATGATATTCAATGTTCCCAAGTTCATGATCCCCAAATCACGAAGTTTTCAAGAACCATTAATTTACTTGGTCCTCAAGATGTCTCACTGAGTCACTTTGGTTTATCTCTGACAAACTGTCAATAATCTCACTCACTAAAGAGATGCTTCTCGAAGACCAAGATCCTAGCCCTTACCTTTATTTTTCTCCACTTGCAGGGGTATTTTTTTCTTGAGCACGTTTGTCTTTTAATACATTTTCCGAACTTTTTAAGACACCGGAAGTCATCCTTCCGACACGACGGACAATGTGGCTCCCGCTGGAACGTGCAAGCATTGCAAGACGTATGCTGACATTCTCCGTGACAGTCCCTCCTGACTTCAGCCACGTCGCTGAAAACAACACGGAAACAAACTATGTATTAGCATTATCAATATCAATATCATCAATATCTAATTAATTTAGAATAGTCGTTCGTATATAGGCCTACATGCTATTGGCTACTCTGCAAAAATCTCAACACAAAACGAACCAGGATTGATTTTTAAATCGTGCTGAAAATAACAGGGAAAGCAACTTATTATCAATGTTGTAATACAAGGCCTCTTGATCGTCTATATTATTTTATTTTCCAAAATGAACATATATTATTCTGCACCAGAAAAATAATATATATATTTTTGTTTTGTTTTTAAATCTAAAATTGTAAATAAAAAACATCAAAGAATCGACCAAAGTTAAGTCTAATGTTCGACCTCAGCCACATAAATACATCCTTTAAATATAGAATAGAATAAATGAATAACAAGCATAATATAGGATAAATTAAGCATGTTGATCCTAATAATAGCATATAACAGCGTGGGTGTTATAACCCATTGCACTCCAAATTTCTGTCAGTATGCTATCTGCGTTGCGGGAACGTATTGCCGAGATTTAGCATTGGCGTCAAAGCTCACAATGCAGAAACTACACCCCGTCCAACTGTCATCTGGAGTAAGTCTGACAGTATCTCATTTCCGCATACTTGTTCTATACTGTACTGTACACCATAGTCTGTGTCACAGGTACACCAGCATGAAAATAGCCTTGAAAATAGCATGAAAATAGCCTTGAAAATAGCATGAAAATGGTCTTGGCGGTAACTCCAGTAACACACAATTTAGAGGTACGTATGACAGTGTGACTTGGATCAGACTATATAGAGAATAATGGCTGCACTGTGGTGCTATAGGAAAGAGAATCTTGAAATCTGCTCTAAATTATATCCGTGTAATTATGATAATGATTTGCATATGTTAGTCTATGTCACACCTTGTTCTCACCCAAATACTCCAGGGGCCGTATTCACGAAAGGGTTTAATTATAAGTCAGTTTTTGCTATATCTTTGGTCTTCAAAACTGACTTAAACCCGTTGGTGAATACGGTATTCATAAAAGGGCTTAAAGTCAGTTTTTGATGATCAATATATAGCAAAAACTGACTTAAGCCCTTTTATGAATACCGGCCCTGGGTATCGTTTCTCGCAGCTCTCTTAGCCGCTAAGGGACCATAGCACTCTGTTAGCAATGTATTAGCTATCGGCAAAGAGAGTGTTATGGTCCCTTAGCGGCTAAGAGAGCTTCGAGAAACGATACCCTGTTCAAAATGTCAACCTAGATCAAATAAGCAAGTCTAGATTACTGCAGAACAAATCTAAAGTCTTTCAGCGGCTCTTTTCATTTAAATATAATACCAATTTAATTTAATTCACATTCAAACTATTATTTTCACCATCTAAGGCTATAGATAGTCTATAGTATGCATATATATTTTCACGTGGTGAATTAAATCCTTTTTCATGAATGGTGACCTAGTAAGCATTCTCAGGGATGTTCTTGCTCAGGTATGCATGAATGGTATTCGTGTAATGTTTTGAAGAAACTGTATCTACGACCACGACATAACCGTTAATTCCTAGGCGCGTGCATACACACTCGCAACATCGAATGAAAGTATACATCACTGCACGGAGTATGCGCAGAGATGTATGAGCCACATCTTCTTTACAGAAAGAACACGCTAATTATACCCTGCTGCGGAGCTTAGCATTCCATCGTTGCCATCCAGGATTATGTTGTCATTGAAAAACATATACTTGGAACAAGATATATACATTATGCGTTACAGTAACACCATTCATCCAAACACGACTTCAGCATTACCGAAAACACAGCATTACGTAGCCTAATATATAATTGCGATAGTGCGCGTTTAACTGCTTGAGATATACAAACAAGTTACGAAGGCAACACATGCATTTCAAACCCAATATGTTTTCCCAACAGCTTAAGTCGTTAACATGCTATTTAACAATTGGCGTCATGTATAGTTTCCAATAGGCCACAATATTTACGACATGTGCCAAGTGTCATACAATTGACATGGTTGTAACGAATGCCATGTCGAAGACAAGATGGTGTTGACTTCTTCCAGGTGATATCGTTTTCCAGTGGAGCAAGAATTCTGACATCAGGGTGTTTTGTATTTTGCAGAATGTGATTGGGTACCCGATAGGATGAAATGGAATTGTGAATGTAAAACCTATTATCTGACAGCTTGGGTTGTATACTCCACAGGGAACTGAGAACATTGACTTTGGTAATAATGTAGCGCCACGCATGAGCAAGTCTTCGAGTATGACTTTGGCGCAATAATAATACGCACAATATCATCATCATCATCATCATCATCACTACTGATTCATCAGTATTATTATTTGTTATTATAATAATTATTATTTAGCCACAATGCGAGCGTTAGTTATTGGCCGGATAAATTGGAGACTAAATCTAGCTTCCATGCATTAACAAACATTTAGTCCCATCATTAACTTCCGTACAAAGTTTCAGTCGACTCCAACCAACGAGGTTACATAGCCTCTTTCAGTATTATCTCACCCTGCGAAATCAGCACAATGTTGCAGGAACCTATAGGCACCATTCAACAGCCTGGGTATCGTTTCTCGAAACTCTCATATCCACTATGAGACCATAGCACACTAGTAAGTATTCGATCCCCCTGTATTAGAGATTGTTACGAGAGCCCTCAGTAGATATGGTCCATGAGAGCTTCGAAAAACGGTACCCAGAGTCCGAAAGGTAACATTCGAGGACATTGGTGCCGTGTCGAACCCAGGACCTTTGGTTCTGAAATCTTCCCCCTACCCACCATTCTTCCAAACACAACAAACTTTCTATACCAACACACGTGTTCATCCATTCTTATCATATGTATATGTCTACTTTGTTTTTTCCCATGCACATAGCTATATATATATCATACTTTGTTAATTTCTTTCATGAATACGTTTACCAAAAAAAACACACGAAAGCTTTCAGAAGGCAGGAAGTTATCGGAACCATAGGCGGAACTTCACCGACGATTTTCGGTGTCTTATTATAAGTAAATTTAAAGATGTGCTGATTTTTTATATATTTTTGGATAAGTGTCGAACGATGTTCCTTTAAGACACGTGCGTAATGTTTTAAAGGTGGAGTGCGTTATAGATTTCTCTGACCCGGGGTAATTAGCTTGCAACACTGGAACTGCTGACAGCTACACGCCACAACACTCGCTGACATGACTGCAGAATCTACCTTGATATATCCATCTGTCCCTTCTGACTGACGCCCAAGGGTGTGTTGCATTTTAACGATATGATGAAAATCCTTAGTCACATGGGCCTAAACATTCCACCATATTTCAAGACATGAGAAGCACAATGTGGGTTTTTTCGTCATGATTATTTTAGTGGTTTAATTACGTGTTGCTCCAGGAGTGTTGTGCGTGTCACGGAAAGCCAGTCGATGTGAGATACAGCAGTTGATGAAGTAAATGTCTACAAGATGCGGTAAGGGTGTGATAGATTTCTATTAAGAAATCAGAATGATTCTTACCACGTTATTTGCTGTTCTTTGTCCGTCTATACTTATTTAAAATATTTGGAACTGAATCAATCTGCTTTATAAAAAAAACCCATTAAAATAGAAATCACGCAAAATCTAATCGAAAATACCCCAAGGCTAGGGACAAAAAAAGAAGAAGATATATATATTTAAAATAACAACACACCAATAACAATAAATTAAAAATAAATAAATAACAAAATTATCCAAGATATGACAAAAGAAACAATAACCAATATCCTAAATAATTTACTTTAATAAAATTATGGTCGACATTCCTAATCATATTCAATCGACTCATAACAAAATGCAAAATTATTAAAACTGAAATTTTGAGAGCCTGCAAGATTTAGTACATCAGACGTGGCCACATCTTGTACAGCAGACCCCGTGTTTGTCTCATGTCTGAACTCAGCGCGCTCTAGATATCATCATCACCAGCTGTCTTGTTACTGGCGTGGGCGGGGGAGATAAACAAACGGTACCCGGGGTGAAATCCCTGCGCCTCCCACCTAGGCAAAACCATCTGGTCCCTGGCCCTTTAACCGATTACCCGGGTATTGTCTTTACACGTCGCAGCTGGGGCAGGATTCCAATTGCATTGAAACAATGATGAACATACCTCGCTAACAAGCGGAGAAAACAACACCTTGAAAACATACAGAAACAATTTACGTTTGTATTTACCGGCGTGTATCGGGTCAAGATACGACGCTTTGAGGTTTTGCATGAATTCCTGGAGGACGAGGAATACCCCCACATCAAATAACAAGCCACGTGTATCATATGCTGGATATTTTCATAAAGCATGGGTAGGAATTAACCCTTCTGAATGTCTTGGTATTTCGGAAGAATTGGGCTGGTGGGTTTTCTTTTGTTTTTAATATGTTCTGTTCAACGCCCTAAACGATGTTAAGTGACGGTTGGTCACCTTTAAATGTCAACTACGATAGGTATGGTGTATGCGAAAACAAGTGCGAGAGAGATGTGAGAATCAAACCAACATGGCGTAATGTTAAGTAGATCTATGCGCACTTACGAACCATCTACGTTAAACCATCAGTGCATAGAACATATGAACAGGAACCATCGTGATCAGTGCAGTCAAGCAACGAGATGTATTCACTAAACCATTGATACATAGCGAATCTATTAAAATGTACGAAACTATCAATATAACGATTGAAAAATAGCATTCCATATTGAAGACATATTTAGTTCGAAGATTTAAACAGTTCTGCAGATCTTTCCAAGTTTTCAGCCAAATTGGTTTAAATAATTTCTAACAAAGGTAACTGCCTCTAAATGATATTGGTACAAAAATGTGATTTTGATGAAACTAAAGATAGTATTAAACTGTTTCAAATAGTTCTAATAAATAAGCCTATTTACTCAAATATACAGCAAAGTAATGCAAAAGGGTGATGATTATAATAATGACTGCTATATCAATAATATCGTACGAATAGCATTGAATAGGTAAAGCCATTTGATCGTAGCTGTTTGGCTGACAACTTCCAAAGTATAGAGAAAACTAAGTTTCCTATCTTAAATCATGGTTATTGGAAAGAGTTGCAGGACTGTCTAAAACGTCTACGCAGTTGCTCCTTCTCGCCAGCCAAACATCACCTAGGGGTTTGCATATATCAGCTTTTCCAAACCACATTTCCCGATTCGCAAACAAGCCTCATACACATCTATATTAGACACGGACTGTGCAATTACGAATACAATAACGAAGAAAATATGCCGTCCGATTTCTTGATTAGATATATTGGCAATCCCATTATCCTGACTGGCGCGAATCGCAGAGTAAGACAACCTATACGTGTAATACAAACACAGTCAATTGCTGGCTATTTGTGTGACCGTTCATATACTGTCACAGGAACTATCGCAATATTTAGGAAAATCAATTGCTAGTACAGGAAGCAATATATATGTTAATTCTACAATTTAGATTCCAATGTCTAGTCGTTTTTCTCATGACTACAAGACAATTGCGGTAATACTATTTGGTGAACACCAATAAAGCTTCGCGTTTAATCTCGAGTTGTAAGTAGTGTACAATTTTCAGCTATTGCAAGGATGCACAAGAACACTATTAATATACAAATGTCATGTATTTGTATCTAACTGTCTAAGGGGACATAGCACAGTTTATCATTATCAACGGTGGCTGTATAATCCGTAGAAAAAGTACGTTTTTCACATGTTCCATTGTCTGTGACCTAGTGTTTTTGTATGTTAAGTAATCCGAGTGGTATTTTCTTCCAAATGAAGTGGATTCCGTGCAGTTTAATTGCAATCTAAAAATATATCACTACACCTGTATGTCAGGAAGGTGTATGGATCTGCAATGTGGATCTGCGATTACTCTACAAGTGGATGTAAAGCTAGTTCAGTGAGGTATGGTTAGCTTCTTTTGCCTACTTCAAATACAATCGCTAAGTATGTCTTACGAATGAAAATAGAAGACTATTTTTGTTTCGATATTCATGTATAAGGGAATATCTGTCATCAACTTTTGCTAGCCTTCTTATTATAGCATAGCAACGGATTTCTTTAAAAGTGTCAGATTATTGTCTTAGAAACCCGAGTTATATTAGGCCTTAACCACTAATTAAAATGACATACATAGGAATGAAAGGTTTTATATTGTGTGAAAGGTGGTGGTGGTAGTAGTTGTTATGATGGTGGTGGTGGTGGTGGTGGTGGTAGTGGTGGTGGTGGTGGTGGTGTTGGTAGTGGTGGTAGGAATCAGAATTTCATTTGGCTGAGTTTAACGCCAAAGATGCCTCTTGAAGACAGATTGTGTAATAAATCCTGAATAAGTATCTATATAACTTTTCCTTCGGTCTAAGACAGATATATGTATCTATATCAATAAAACCAGACAGAAATAGAAAGGTATGGATAGACAACTACTTGAGCAACTGCTTCCATATGTATGACATCATACGTGTAACGTACCTATTATTGACTTAGTCTACATAAACTAGGTGATAACAGGATGTTGTATTGGATGAATTACATATCAATATAGTTCAATAACTACGAAATCACTGCACTATGTATTAGGCACATCCCGATTGCACGACAGAACGACTACCATGTATTGGGCTTCGCCTTACTTGTTTTTCGAAGAGTACAGGAGATTATATAATCAGAAAGTTTTTCCCTAGCATCGCGTGTGGTCTCGAGATTACGAAACATTTTGAGTACGATTTCATGCTCAAACTCAAATTTTACATGGGGATTTGTGAACAAAACTTCGAGTTGAGCATGGAATCTGACTCAAACATTTTCCTAATCTCAGAACCAGAAGAGTCTTTGACGGACGCAGAACCTGTAGAGAAGCAGTCCTGGTGGTGTATATGGACTTACCTAGCAGAGCACACGGCCTTGGGGTTCTGTCTGCAGATCCTTGGTGTACACTTGGGCTGACAGAACTGTGTAAAGCCCTCGTCTGCCTGCGGTCCTATGTACAGAGGGAAACAGAGATAATAAGATTCAATGTAATGACAATATAACACGTCGTGTAACTGAATGTAATGACAATATAACACGTCTTGTAACTGGCATGTGTATACAGACAGTACACGTGTATACAGTCACTACATGGGTACTAACTTGAATACATAGGCCTACTATGACGTACAATTTATGCGTACAAATTTCGTACGGATACATTCAATGTGTACAAAGACACTACATGGGTACATATTTGAAATTACATTCGTACAATGACACTATATATGTTAGTCCTTGTCAAAGACGTTTCCTGGCAATTATTTAGATTTATTTTTATTGGCAAGTCAGAAAATGTCAGAAATTGAAAAGATTGCCTCGAACGTCTTTGACAATAATTATATATCTCATATGCGTACCAATATATCACATTTGTACATACTACACTACATCATGCATTTAATAAAATAGTATATTCGTAACTTTTCATTTGTTAAATTAATTTGATTTGTAACACAGTTGCAACTATATTGATATGTGTAAGTGTATACATTTATTGATATGTGTAAGTGTATACATTCATTGATATTGATATGTGTAAGTGTATACATTTATTGATATGTGTAAGTGTATGTGTAAGTGTATACATTTATTGATATGTGTAAGTGTATACATTTACTACACACAAAAACAAAACAAGAAAACCTCGGTAGTATCATATTAGCTAAACTTGTTGATCACTGCCTAATACTTCATTAAGTACGCATTATAAATGTATGTGGGCTTAAAACTGCGTCTATAGACAAGATACCGGTATTCCATTTTCCGCTTGTCTCATACCAACGCAATTAACTCACTAAAGAAAATGATATGACGCATAATAAAAGCGATTAGGTCGGTACCAGGAGTATAGGATGACCGTCTTCCACCTACCCTCTACACACACACACACACACACACACACACACACA
>JAUTBV010148897.1:0-10792 GCA_032361325.1 Lepetodrilus fucensis | reverse complement strand
CCTCCTGCCCTAAACTGACAAAGTCGTGATGTTAGTGAAAGATTCTAGAAAGCGACTTTAAACCCCAATTAAAAAAAGAAAAAGAATACTGTAGCTTGACAAATGATAAAACTGCAGGTAGTATTGGGTTATTATCCAGCGGCAAGATGACTTTCATCACATCCCGATCGAGTTATCCGAACTAGATCAGGCAACACTTGCATGTCACATTCATAGACCGTGTTCTCACTTCTTTATTACAGGCAGCCTTAAACACTGTGATGAGATCTTCCTTCATTGTGTTCCCTTCGCTCTGCTGAACGAGACCACCGTCACCAACCTCTTACTTAGGGATGCCCCCGAACACTCAGAACTCTTCCTACTCATCGGTATGTAGATATACGTAAGCCGATATTATATTGCCATATAATTAACGATATTGGTCGCGAAGTTAATAATTACAAAGTAGTGAATATGACTGTATTGCAGCAGATTCGATAACAGTAATATTAGTAAATTAAATATATTATTGGTATCAAACTGGACCAAAGTAGATTCACCACATAATCAGTGGTTTGAACCATGATGTATTTATTTGATGTATTTGTTATTCAATATTCACATGTCTTTGATTGTAAACCTGGATGAACTCCCAAAGGCTATTAACTGCTTATGAATTATGTCAAGTCCGTCATTATGCTCCATCAGGCAATGTTGCATGCACTTGATAATTATACCATTTGTAAATATTGTAAATATTGAATATTGTAAATAATTGTCAATTTTGTATATTGTATTTATTTACACTAATATATATTGAATAAATTATAAATTATACACTTCATATTCCTGTCTGCGTTGTCTGTGTGTATATACCAGACCAGACCATAGTTTAGTGAGTAATGTTAAGTATACATGTATGTTATAGATAGTCGGTTTCAATAGTCAAGACTGGTCCTGCGCGTAGTTCCAAATAAGTCTCTCTTCCCTTGATTGACTTTTCTTACTAACTTCACTCTGCACAACACACCAGTCGTTCCACGTCAGACGACAGTGCAAGATCATATCTATATTTACATACTTTGTACGTCGGCGTGTGTGTGTGTGTGTGTGTGTGTGTGTGTGTGTGTGTGTGTGAGAGTGAATGAGTGAGTGCGTATGAGTGAGTGTGGAAATAGGTGTACGTATGTTGTATAAATGAAATGTATATGTGTATACATGCACGTACTCCAGTGTACACAGAAATGCCTGTATGTATATATGTTTAGATTTTGTATTTATCTACTATACTTTCCCAAGTGTATTGTGGTGTATATACTCCTGTAAAATCACTATACATGTACCTTTGACTCGCTATCTGTCCCTCTATCACATCCCTCTTGTTGACCACTATTATTATGTACACTATAAATTATTGAATGTTTTTCTCATGTACCACCATTTGGTGGTTTTCGAGAATAAATTGAATTGAAATTGAATTGGTAAGCGTGTGCTAGCGAGTTGCGCCGTGTGACGCCGTGTGACGCCGTGTGACGCTGTGTGACGCTGTGTGACGCTGTGTGACGCCGTGTGACGCCGTTAAATGTATAAATCCAGCTTTATACTGTGTCTATAGTTGACGTTCTAGTTGGCTGACAACAAACTTGATCATTTAAGCTCATGATGCACGTGCAAGAGAGCGTCAATCTCATATACGTGCAAGTAATAACCACACTATAGGTATACACGGTTGAAGCTATCGTCCCTACGTCCCGTGTCAATTCGAAACGTCTCCAAAATCAATGTTAAAAATTGTTAAATCATACACTTATTCATGATGATACGATTACACTCATTGGCTAATTTCATCACACGACCGTCACCCTAGGGTAGGTCGAGTGTTGAATCGATAATTCGAGGGGTTAGAGCCAGAACACATTATCTCCCAATTAGTGTGAAAATGAGTTTTAGGCATATTGAGCATCACCCATGTGGAAACCCTTGACGACAAAAAATGATTATGTCAATCAGATACATACTTTTGAAGATATTCAATAAAATAAAAGTGAATGTCTCTATATTTAAGTTGCTTCTCAAACTTTAAAATGCGATTTACTCAGTATAATGGTAAAGTTGAGATATGTGCTAGTAGTTCCCTCTATGCTATCACTTTAGTGTAGGCTACTATTCAGTAGCATTCAGTGTATATTTCATTGGTTTAACAAACTCTGTGTGTTGTTCTTATAAATGTAGCCTACTTTCAGTTTAGAATAATATTCCAGCAGTAGTAACTCTTCTCGTTGGTGGTAAAATTAATAAAATACAATGAAGTAAATACATATGCTTAGTATAGGCCAACTATTCTACAAGAATGGTAATAAGCAAAGCCTTTGATCACGTTTGGTTAAGACCCCCACTTCGTAGGTTCTTCAATGTTTGTTTGCTTGTCGTTATTAACTTAATAGCCTCGAGTCCATCTGTCTCTCTCTCTCTCTCTTTCTCGTAGCAATGACCGTATTATTTGTTGTTGCATGTCCGCTGACTGTTACGTTCCGTGTACAAGAGAAATAAAATATTAAATACAAGAAAACAAGATATTGCTGGAAGAGATTCGCTCTTCTTGACACACGTTATACTCAATAACTTAAAACACGTGACCAGAAGCAATTATTTACAGCCAATGTGCCCAGTGATGTTTTGTTAGTGATATTATTTCTCCAGTTTTCACCTTCATCCTGGAGGGTGTTAAACATTTATTTTCTACCACCTCCCAAAGGTGCAATATATCCTCGAATATCTCGGCTGCATATATATTTTATGGACCGAGTCAAGACTTAACCCATATTAAGTCTAATACAAGACGACGTTATTGATGCATTCGAGATCCAGAGAGGTTGAAAGTTACGTGTAATGAGGCGAACGAACTTGTCAATCTTTGATGCGCGCGCATGCATTATTTAGCGCAACGCTGCTCGGGCGGGATAACAGTATAACACCGGGTGGCATAATTATTGGTAAACTTGATATTGAGCATTGACATCGAGATACAATTCATCCACGTGTATATTAGTCATCGATGCACTTTCAAATGCGAATTGGACGAAGTTACTTTATGGACTTTAGGATACTAATTACTAATCGAGTAAAGCTTTACGATTAGGCACGAATTTACGTCGATTTATATTACACCGAAGATACGTGTATATGGATCTACAAAGTACACACTAATTAAGTAAAGGTCCCAAAGGCAACATTTCCAACAGTCTAGCTTAAAACAAATCGATTTGTCAATTATTGGCACTCTTTGTGATACAGGCCATTACAGATCTCTTAATTCCAGATATATCTGTTGTTATAATTAAATCCTGTTGAGAACTGAAGTGTGTATTACAGTTAGATAATTGGGGTCTATAAGGAACATGTTTGCATACTCAATTAATTGGAGTTTGATAATTATACAGGTATATATATATATATATATAACGTAATAAACGCAAAGACACGGGCCGTCAATGAAACTGAGAGAATTAATGAACTGCACCAGGAGAAAGGGGGCTCCATAACAGAGAGTTATCGAAACAATCAATATGGTTATGAACAAACGTCGGTGGTACCACTATATGGAGAAATACGCTAGCTTAGCATGTTTGTATGTACTCTGATGTAACCCAATAAAGAGACATGCATCGCCAATGAATCAGAGAGATTTAATGAGCCGATGAACATAGAATGGATCAAGAGAGAGAGAGAGAGAGAGATAGAAGGGGGGGGGGGGGGGGGGGGAGAGAGATATATACATGCATGTTTCTTCAACACAATCAATAGGTTTGTGAACAATAGTATGTAGTTGGTGCCACTATGATCAAATAAAGGCATTGGAACAGCATTATAACACGTACATGCGTGTATATGTTGTAGTAAACTTTAGATACGAATCGTCAATTAATTATACACATTTAAATAACTGAGCATGGTGTGTGTGTGTGCGTGTGTGTGTGTGTATGTGTGTGTGAGAGAGAGAGAGAGAGAGAGAGAGAGAGAGAGAGAAAGAGAGAGAGAGAGATGGGGTATAAGAGAGAGTAAGATGGATGTGAGAGAGCGAGCGAGAGAGAGAGAGAGTGATATAGATAGGAGGAAGAAAAGAGTGGATAGAGAGCGAGAGTAAGAGGGAGAGTATGATAGAGAGAAAGAAAGAGAAACAAACAAACAATGGGGCGGGTCCATAACATATTTCTCAATCAATTTGGTTATGAACAAATACATGCAGTTAGTGCCACTAGTTGCTGACATAGGCATTGGCCTAGCAGATCCCGGAATGGCAATACTATATGTGATAATGGATATATAGAAAGCTTTCGCGTGGGCAAACACCAGCGCGTGACTGCGACGCATGAAGGTTAGAAAAGTCTTCCATTCAGCAGGCATTGTTAGGCAAATATTTGTACCAGAATAAAACAGAGGCGGTTCGATTCCGCTGTCTATTCATTATTCATTATTCATTATTTCAAAACGTCCATGTTTTATAGGAGGACGTTCATTGTTTGCTAATCTTCGAACGTTTTAGCCAATTTGTCCGAACAAAAAAACCCCGAAAGAATCTATCCCGCCGTGTCTGATTTATAGGAGAAAAATCGTTTGTCCGAAGACTCTCTCTGTCTATTTCATGGAAATCTATACCGCTGTGTTTTGTGACTCTCTAATTGGTTAGCAAGGCGGATCAGGACGTCACGTTCTCTTCCTCGGTCTGACCCGTGACAATGGCGCCCAACTTTAAGATGGGTGGACCTAGCGACAAGAGTTCATTAGCGAGTCAGTACTACAGTCTTAGAAGTCCAGCGGCTTTGTAGGGATACGTGTGTCTTTCAATAGCCATTATTCGGTCTCCTTGATAGTCTTTCAAGTCAAAGCCTGCATGGTGTGACGACTGACCAACTGGGTACTGGGCGTGCTCGGGCGACAGAGACCGTTTGCGTTCTGAAGCTTCTTTCTCCATTTTGTCTTTGTACAGATCGTTAGGGGCAATCTTTACAAGAATAAGGCCTGTGTAACGAAGTAGACCTAGGGAGTTAGAACGGAAATTACCGGATGTGGATATATATCCACGTGTATAGCGAACATAGCTATGTCAAGTAACCATATATACTAGTATCTTGGTTTACTATGCATGTACTAGGCAGGTGACGTTCGTTGGAGTATATAGTGTATATATCCAGAAATAGCTTAGCCAATTCCTTTTACATTTTTTCATTATGAATTATGTCAAGGCAAATTATTTTGTACATTTTTAGATGATGATGATGATGATGGTGGTGGTAGTGGTTATTGTTGTTGTTCATTTATTATTATTATTCATGTATCATTCAGTATTATTATTATTATTACTACTACTACTATGACAATAACAATATTTCAGTTTTTAAATTCGCAATAATAATCTATTTAAAATAATGTAAAATACAAAATTAATATGCAATGTTTAGAGCATGATTTTCGAAACATTAAACGTTTGACCCGTTGATCAAGATAGTTTCAGTTACATCGATGACACTTTGGAGTAATTACTCAATGAACTATTCCTTTGTCAATTATTTTTCAAACATTTCCAAACCTCTAATGACAAATAGATACACCTTCAAAAGGATTTTTTTTAAATACGGACAATGCTCATTATTATGAAGATGTCTCGAAAATTATCATCACACAGCTAAATATTGGCAATCAAACATGCATGTCAACCTTCTGGTGGCTGCGTTCTTTGTAAACAGTGGGAGTAGGTGTCAAGTAAATAGCATCCACAATCAAAGCTATCTCCCTGACAACTTGTAAATTGTTATCAACTGTTATGCGACTTTCAGATATAATGCATTGAGTTGTGCTTTGACGTGATAGCCTTCGTGGCGCAATGTTTACCCGAAGGATTATTCACTCATCATTATCTTCCGCTACAACAATCCTAATGTATTAGGTAATGCTACGTAACATATTAACTTTTACCAACAGTGTACGTATCATGCGTAGAGAGTCTAATACCCTTGTTGTGGTCATTTCTATTGACATGCGAACTATTTACCTTTCGGATATAAAGCAACCAGCGCCGAGGTGACAAATCTGTGTGCGGTGTTCGATAGGTATGGGCATAACTAGCATCTAAGATTTAATTTTTAATATTACCGTAATCAGGAAATTCTTAGCATTCCACGTATAGGCTACAATACTGGCTGCAGTCAATCCCATTATCTACTTATCGTGTCAGTAATTTCATACCAGGTGCAACTATATAATATCGAGATAATGAAGATACCCGCATATCAGAATCACAGTGTATTAACTATGAGTTCCATTTCATATTAGGCAATCTTAATTATTTATTGATGTCTCATACAATTGGGAGAATTCCTTTCATAATTCCAGTATTATTAGAGCATGCATGCCTGAACAAAGTAATCTTGTAATCGGGTTATAGAATCGGTGTAATCTGCAAACAAAATGAATGTGCGTGCTATTAATAGTTGCCTGGGTGTTAATACAACTCATGATATAATACTAGTGAAACAAAACAAAACAAAATATGTAAAAACAAACAAAAATATATATTTTTTTTGTAATTTATAGTCTATTACTCATTATAGGCTTGACCACAATGATGCATGCCTATTAATACTAAATTAAAATAGACTAAACATTTGTATAGAGATAGTTATCCAGATATTTATTGATAATCTAATATATATGCAATAGGAACGGAAGTTGACACGAGACAGCCCGATATTAATTCAATATCCGGTGACATAAACCGGTCAAACACCTAAATGCGCTACACATTTGACGATATCCCATTGTGACCTCACATGAAAACTTCATGATTCAGACGTCATTCATAGCAACCGTCGAATTTCTTCCTGTCACCGGAAATTATCCCAACGAGACTTACTCCTCCTATAATTATTATTTCTTCATATAGGAAACTACACGTACATGATAAGCAATATAATACGCACATTATATTTCCTTTTAATTCAAGTGCAAATCAATGACAGCATTGCATTTATTTCAATAGTTCTGTTCGTTATGTTCATACATGTTCACTGTAGGCCTACTCAAAAGCACAAGTAGCCTTGATCAATGAAAGTGAGGATCACAGTGTAGATGATTGTAAGAGTTCGTATGGCATACAAGTACACTCATTCTTCGACATCAGTACTTAATTGTGTCCAGAAATGATGTTAAAAGAAGATAACCTTTACAATATGTCCTAACATGTATGCTGGAAGGAAAACAGAGGAAATTGGCAAATCTCGCGAGATCGGATCATGATCACGCGAGATTTGCCAACGTGACTGAAACAATACGAGATTGCGAGTACTCCTGACTGTAAATATCACGCGCTCAAGATTGTGAAGCATACACGGTTACTGCCGCCTGGTTATGACTTCTGCGAGTATCAATAACAAATATATCGATGTATTATTCAGCAATAAATGCACGATACAGAACGCAATAGAATGCAGCTGATCGTCAACAAATGCGGCTTTGTGAAGCAGTATTTGCCGTTAGAGTGCCTGGACGTATTGTATGTGTACAGAGAACGGAGTTTATTCCAAGGTTTCACATCAAACGCCCATGTGAAATTACTGGAGTACCGTTTTGACACCTTCGTCCCTCCATACGATCAGTGGTCGCGTGGAGGACTCAATGCTTTTTACATTAGTAATAGACATATGCCAATGACGCTATTCCATCTAATACACTAGTGCTTTAGAACTACGTCGCCTCATTGAACGGGGATGATCATCACAATTAATTGTACAATGTTGGTATTCGTGGATTTTCTTGATATCTCATATTAAAACTGCTCGTGGTGAATATCTTCAAAGGGATCATACGATATAATAGTACCTCACCCCTACTTTAGTTATCAGGGGGAAAGGGTTAATGTGGGCTCATGTCATTATTAACCATGTTGGTAGACTATCAATATTCTCGGAGGGTTAAAGTAAATCAATAATATATATTGGTATTATATGTATATGAAAGGAGCCACTGAAATACTTTACCCTCTCCAATAATCTAGACTTGCTTAACTGATCTAGGGTGCTATTTTGAATTTGGGTGAGAACAAGGTGTGACACAGACTACCATGTTGGTTTTACGAAAGGGTATTGTAAGAATAATAATAATAATAACAGCAAGAACACTACTACTACTACTACGACGACTACTACTACTACTACGACTACTACTACTACTACTACTACTACTACTAATGCTGATGCTACTGCTACTGCTACTACTACTACCATTTCTACTACTACTACTACTACTTCTGCTACCACTCCTAATACAACTGCTGCTACTACTACTATTACTACTGCTACTATTCCTACTACTAACTACTACAAATAATAATATTACTATATTTTAATAACAATTAAGTATTACTAATAGTGATGCAATAGTATTCAACTGAGCACGTTTTAACCCACATCATATAAACGTGCTCAACAACCTAATGCAAATTAAATATTGGTTCCTTTCTACAAACGTCAGTAGCGGAAACGAACCCAAATTAAAGCTTTGTTATTTTTTCCTTCAGATTCTGTATACGAATGATCAGATAAGCATTACACTTGATGACTATGATTAGACATGAGTTAACCATCCCTCTACTAGCAACCCGTAGGATGTCAGTACCTCCATTCAGCCGTGGAATTAATAAAATGAGTGGGTCACCCTATAATAAGAGTATGGAGTTAACCCTCCACTAACTGGTGGAGCTCTTCACTAGGATTGTAGCGAATTGCTCTGTGTTTGTCGAATACTCCACTTCCCCGCTAGGAAAACACATGTTTTCTATTGTTAACGCGATGCAAATATTGACTTTAGCCATTGTCTCTATTCCTCGGTTCTCAGTGCGGAGACTTAAATCTGTTTCATTACTTAGTATGGTCACTGCGACGATGATAATTCCAATGAAATAAGCCATCTCCGTAATTAATGTACGCCTCGTTATTAGAACAGCATCGGCATATACCCATCCCGGATAGACTTGGCTTGTCGTTGGAAAAACTATGATTACTTATCTGATCAATGACGCGAAATATACATGTTTCAAATCAGAACTTGTTCATAACACTTGTAGTTACAATTAATTGTAAGCCAAATTGTAGGGATCGGCTACAGGTCTAACTCTGTTTGCACGAAACACCTTCGTCTTATATCGTAACAATACTTTTATCTAACCAGGATACTGTTTCTCGAAGCTCTCACATCTACTACGAGACCATAAGGACTGGTAATGATCTCTACTGCATGAGGATCATGCATTTACGCAAGCGCTATGGCCTCATAATGGACATGACCCATGAGAGCTTCGAGAAACGAGACCTTATCTAGGTACTGTTTCTTGAAGCTATCATATCTACTATCAGGTCATATAATAGCGTCTTCGTAAGTGCCAATCCCCATGTATTAGAGACCGATACTACAGTGCTTATAGTATCGTAGTAGATACGATAGCTTTGAGAAACGCAGATTCTCAAGTAATGTAACAACGGGGTTCAAAACGCCGCTGCACCTGAACTGTTATAGATAAAATTGGACAATATGGTTCAATTTTCGGAACCCGCTACGAATGTAAGTATGGTTGCACGAACCACTTTCAAATATCTACAATACTTTCAGCTAACCATATTCTCAAGTAGTATAGCGAGCAACGTGTTTCATCCATTGGACTTAATTACACTTGGAGCGCGTTCGGTAATTTTGATTTATAATCAATTGTAGCTACAATTGTTCCGTGCAATGGGGCCCAGCTAGGTACCATTCGTTGTGTTTGTATCCGCAATTTGGCGGTACAAAGAGGGAATGTCATTAAGGGTTTATTGCGTGCTAATATAGTAGCATATGGATGTAGACATCACGATTACGTGCAAACGCCAAGTGACTGCTATCGTGCGTGTGTAGTATCCTCCCAATCTCGTTATATGATGTCTAGGGGGAATGAACACGCCAACTATAGGAATTCCGAGCTGGTGGTTTCACGAAAGGAGTCGTAAAAAAAGTAGTCCGGGTGTACGTCAATGCGTGAACCACAGCCCGGAAGTGACGTAAACATGCTTTTAGTATAGCAGGAAGTGACGTAAATCTGGATTTACGCCCGCACTA
This sequence comes from Lepetodrilus fucensis, assembly GCA_032361325.1. Taxonomy (NCBI): domain Eukaryota; kingdom Metazoa; phylum Mollusca; class Gastropoda; order Lepetellida; family Lepetodrilidae; genus Lepetodrilus; species Lepetodrilus fucensis. Next base: position 670 of record JAUTBV010148897.1, on the reverse strand, counting down.
CTGGAACGACTCTTTCGTGAAATGCAGATCTGAAGTACATGTATTTGGTTGAGAGCGCGACATCCCCGACAGAACACTAGTTTATACATAACAGGTGCATTGAGACAGTGTATGAAAACGACCCGACATGAACCGGAAATACGTAGAAAATGAGATGAACAGAACATACCAAACATCCAACGTTATATGCGATGTAGTAAACCAGGAAGAAAATAGCAGATTCCAATTAAATAATGACGTCAAAGAAATGAACTGGCACCATCGGCGACCATCCTTTTGAACGGAACTTGTCTTCAATACCAAAGCTTTATAGAACCGAGCGTGACAGGTTTATGAGTCATCAAAAGCACTATACACGTACGACGAAATTCTGAATTGACCAATATACGTAGTTGCTTGCATTCCAATTACACGATTCAGGAATAGATGGCATGCATCCTCTCATGATTTCCTTTTACATTTATGCAGAGCCCTTCTTTACAAAACGGCCTAATTCTTTAGGTAACGTTGACGTCAAATTTAGCAATAGTATACCAGTATGCAATGGTTAATGTTGGAGCATCCTCGAAACACAAACCATATGCCTACTTACCATCCAGGTGCCCGTTGCACGACGCTCTTGTAGGCTACAACTATTGTAACGTCAACGCTTTCTATTGTGGCGGGAGCC